>JASDQU010101795.1:13446-25911 GCA_032191745.1 Picea mariana | reverse complement strand
TTTCCATATTTGTTTGTGATAGGTATGTGGTTGCAGAGGTTTGTACATAATACAAGGCATGGTCCATCCTATTTGACAGAAAAAGAAAGAAACAATTTATTTAATTTCCCTTTCATGTTGTCGATAAGACAATGAGGAATTCCACCCATTTGATGGAAATATCTGAAATTCTTACCCCATTCAATTTAAAGGAAGAAGAAATATTGAGAGGTTTCAACCCTGAAGGACCATTATCCAAACACTTGGCATCAAAGAGATATGACAAACACTTCACAAGGATTGATGAAGAAACTAGTGATAGCAACCCAAATACCCCAGTGAAGAAGGGAAAACATGCATGTACTGTTGACCGTGTCACACAAATTAGCAAAAACAATCAAAGAAAAAATATAACAAGAAAAATAGGAAAAAACATGAATGACATATAGTTTTCTTATGTTCCCCATTCACGTCGTTGAAGGATATAGTTAACCCATAATAACTCCCCAAAAATGGTTATTTCAAGAAAGCTCATTGTACAGATATAAAAGACGAAGACCCCAACAACAAATGTTTCATCATCGATCATTAGAGATACTTACCAAGATATATATAAATCCATCCATATGTCATTCCTCTGCCATTATGTGAGTGTTTTTCTTCTCAAAGCATTCCCCTTCCTTTGTCCCAGTATTTTATCATCCAATTTTATTAAGTGTATTTCTCATTTGTAAAATTGATCCCTGATTACATTTCTCTTTTTCTTCCAAGCTTCTTCTACTAATTTACATGTTCCACGGGAGCCCCAATCCTAGTTTGTTTGGACGATCACCTTTATTTTTATCGTTTAAGTATGAATAACATTGTGTATTACAATAGGAAAACACTTTATTTGAAATTTGACATTAAATTTGTAATAAATTTTACTCTTGCAAAGAGCTATTTCTAGGAGTTCAGTAAATTCGTGGTTTCAAAATTTTAATAAAGCATGAGATTTCATGTACGTTTCTCCTATTCATCTTATGAGTTTCAATAAATAAAATAGTTTAAATTTCTCTAATTTCTGGGTGACCATATTTATTTTTTGTCTATGAGTCTTTCTTCAAATCCCTTTTTCTCATTACCCGAATGAATGGATGTGATGTAATGTAAGTAGTTATTATTTCATGTAAGGTTATCATCTTCTTTTTATAATTCATTTATTATTTAAACAATTGTTTTACCACCTGGTTCAATCACAAGTGTTCATGTTATGAATGTATGAACATATGTTTTGATCAAGTTATTCAGTATTTGAGTGAGAAAGAGGAGTACCATCTTCATAAAAACATAGAGGGAAATCTTGATTATTCTTTAAGAGGACCCTCGGTGGTTGACTCTAGTCCTTGAAATGAAGAGAGATCAACATTTTTGGAGACCATACCAAGGATTTGAATGAAATTTAATATTTTACCCATAATAAATGACTCGTCCTGATCCAATACAACCTCATCTTCTCATTGGATTGGACGACCAACGAAGTATTTTGAATTAGTTATATCCTTTGGTACTTACAAAAACAAAGAATAAAGAAGAATTAGAATTATCTCGACATGTATTGCAGGAAATACCGACATTATTGTTGGTGCAATTATATGCATAATATATTACCAAACATAAATTATCAACCGCGATTCGTAATCAGTAGATTTGATGCATTATATGTGTCGATAACATATAGGTTCCTATGTCTATTTAGTATAGATTAGATAAGAAAACCAATTAGAAACCAACACACTTTTAAAAATAACAATCTTCACTCATTTCAAAAGCTGGAAAGTAAAACTCATAAATAAGCAAAAGCTCTTGCTCAGGTGATAGACCTATTCATTGATGGCTTATAAAGGGGAAATATGAACTTTGATTCTATCTCCTGGAACAACTAAACTAACAACAATTAACACTTTGTGCATTCACAACATTCCATTATAGGTGCATGTAGGGTGAGAGATGGAGGTCTTGATTGTGCATGTGTTAGCAAGGTGTAACCTAATCAATTCCGGAAAAGAAATCTAATTGTAGTGGTATGCTCCATTAAATCTCATGTATGGTGAAATATGGAGATCCAACTGTTCTTGCGTTGACACACTTTGCAACAAATAGTGAAATCAAACAAAATAACATGAAATCAAAATAACAGATACATGAAATGAAAATCTACACTACAATTTACAATGAGCTTACCAAGATGGATCGGTGGCCCTTGCCAATGCCAACATGGAAGATTTTAGATCAGTATATGCTAACTTCTAAGATACACAAGGTCACTGAACTCAAACTTGCATTAATCTTCAAAAAGTAGGTTTACAAAAGGAGTCTCTTCATGAATTCAATATACATTATAACAATTCTCTCCTCAAGAACCTACCTTACATCATAATAATTATTCCCCTTCATGAAGAGAGGGCACTCTCTTTTATACATGAGATATTTGAAAAGAAGATAAGCATCTCATAATTACAGATCCACTTTTCTCTCAACCAATTTCCCATTATTACAAAATATAATCCCTTCAAATCCTCACACATATCTCTCATATATCTTGGATAACATATGACAACCAAATCTCCATGATCATCTCCTTGGAATAGGCTTGAATTATCTCCTCAAATATTGAAATGGTGGAGGAAGTATTCGAGAAGTCTTTTTGAATTAATCCTTCACATATTCCTATACATGATAAAGCTAACACATTTTTGAGATATATATGAAAACATGCCAATTTTCTAATATTTAATCACAAATTCCCTTCTAATACTAAAATAAATGATTTGGAAAATAATAAGGTTAAACCCATATTTAATTATGAAAATGGTATCATGAAAGGTTAATGGGGAGATGAACTGTGAAGAATGATGAAGGGAAAGGTGGATGAAAATATGACATTTCTGAGTCCCAATAGTTATCATGGGATTACTTGAAACAAATGTTTCACCTTGTTGGAAACCTATGTAACCCATTTTGGTACCCTTCGAGTAGTACTTTATTAGAAAAAAACTATGCACGACCATCACTCCCACGTATTGACAAGTATATCAAGAGTCCCCTGGGTCTCCTAAAACCAACTCTAGATCATTCGATTGACTGCCTAATTTCTATAGTGACACCAAGAACAAAACTCATGAAGATACTCTCTAGTTCTTGGGTAATCGGGTAGTATGACTAAGGGTATGATCGAGCCTCCTTAGTTGGTGCCCTAAGATATTGGGCCAAGTGCTATTTTTTTACCCCACATGTATATCAGAGAGTTATAGCACATGGTAAACCCTTGTCTGTAGGAACCCTGAAAACCCTAACCCTTGGGAAAGACACATACCAAAAAAGGAAAAAATGAGATCTATTGCCACACAACCCTGCCTCCTACATTTTGGTTGC
This sequence comes from Picea mariana, assembly GCA_032191745.1. Classification (NCBI taxonomy): domain Eukaryota; kingdom Viridiplantae; phylum Streptophyta; class Pinopsida; order Pinales; family Pinaceae; genus Picea; species Picea mariana. The sequence goes on along the minus strand of JASDQU010101795.1, from coordinate 22,518 downwards.
AAAAATCGGACAAAATTTTTCCTATTAGCAATTTGGGAAATTCGTCACTACAATATTCTTCAGGCCAGAGTACAACTCTGCATGAGTAAAAAAATGAGTATAGTGGTCTTGTCGGCACCCTTATTCAATACCTATCCCATTGGATTCCTCTATTGACCTTGAACATTGTGGTACCTATTTTTTTAAGCCTTTTTATCCTGTGGACCCGACCCCCTTCCTAACACCCTTATTTGGGACCTATCCCATTCGATTCTCCTTTTTCTCCTAATTGTCATGGTACTTCTCACTTATAATCCTTTTTTTGTGGTCCCACCCACCCTTCATGACATCCTTATTTGACACCTATCCCATTGGCTTTCCCTTGTCTCCCTAATAATAGTGATATATATCACCTATACACCTTTTTTGAGTGGACCCACTTAGCACCCCAAATTTCCAGATGGCCACCACTTTCACCTAGAACTACATGAAAAAATCAAACAAAACAAGGTCGAGTTTGACCGTTTCGGGACCAAGTCAAAACCTAATTTTCCAAAGTTGAAGGCCGATTTGACAACTTAGAGGAAAAATTCAATACACTACCACTCTCAACCAGTTTTTGAATCAATCCCAGGACCCCCACTTCCTTGAACAACCCTCACAAGTAGATGGTGCTAACTCTTCCCATACTATGTCCTTTTAGTCCAACCCCTTTCATCATGACCCATGTCTTTCCCGAGTTGAGGTCAATAAATTTGATGGCTCCGATCCCACAGGCTGGGTCACCCAATTGGAGTATTATTTTTATTTGCATGGAATTACTGATGAGTTGGCCAAAATTTGTTATGTTGTTCTCTATATTGAGTCTAAACGTTGGAAAAGGTGGAAATGGCATAAAACTTCACACTGAGGGTATGTTTCATGGAACCAGTTTGTTGTATAGCTTTATGAATGATTTGACACCAACACCCACTATTTAGGCCATTTGACCAAGTTGAAACAATTTGGCATAGTGGAAGACTTTATAACTACCTTTGAGCACTTGGATTTCAGAATGGAGGACATGACATATGCCTTCTTTAGGGAATGTTTTATCAATGGCCTAAAGGATGAAATATGAGCCCAATTCCTCATGTATCCCCCCATACTTGGTTGGAAGCTACTAAACATGCCAAAGAAGCACAAGACGTAATAACTCCCGAAAAATGGTTATTTCAAGAAAGCTTGTTGTGCAGATATAAAAGATGAATGCCCCAACACCAAATGTATCATCATCAATCATCATAGATCCTTGCCAAGATAGAGATACATCCATCCATTTGTCATTAGTCTCCCATTATGTGAGTGTTTTTCCTTTCAAAGCATTTCCATTCCTTTGTCCTAGTATTTGATCATCCAATTTTATTAAGTGTATTTCTCATTTGTAAAATTGATCCCTGATTGCATTTCTCTTTTTCTTCTAGGCTTCTTCTACTAATTTACATGGTTCACGGGAGCCCCAATCCCAGTTTGTTTGGATGATCACATTTATTTTTATCATTTAAGTATCAATAACATTGTGTATTATGATAGGAAAACACTTTATTTGAACTTTGACATTCAATTTGTAATATGTTTTACTCTTGCAAAGAGCTATTTCCAGTAGTTCATTAAATTTGTGGTTTTAGACTTTTTATAAAGCATGAGATATCATGTATGTTTCTCCTATGCATATTATGAGTTTCAATGAATAAAATTGTTTAAATATCTCTAATTTCTGGGCCACCATATTTATTTGTTGTCTATGAGTCTTTCTTCAAATCCCTTGTTCTCATTACTCGAATGAATGGAAGTAGTTATTCTTTCATGTGAGGTTATCATCTTCTTTTTATAATTCATAATATTATTTGAACAATTGTTTTACCGCCTAGTTCACTCACAAGTGTTCATGTTATGAATGTATGAATATATGTTTTGATCAAGTTATTGAATATTTGAGTGAGAAACAAGAGGACCATCTCTATAAAAACATAGAGGCAAATATTGATTAGTCTTTAAGAGGACCCTAGGTGGTTGACTCTTGATCCATATTTATGAGAAGAACAAAATGAATACTAGATTGAACACAATAAAACAAAGATACAAAGAACAACAAAATATATCCAGTGAACAATAAATTCTATTGAATAAATAAAATATGTTAAAACTTTAAAACTGCAAAATTGAAACAACTTGCTTGAATGGTGGTAGTTATCTCTGAGAAGAGATGTGGCTGCTACACACATCCGTCTGAGAAGAATGATTAAAATGAGGTTCCAGAGGCCTTTTTGACATTACTCTTGAATTCCAAAATCCTTGACATCCAAAAACCTAACCCTAGGAGTTGAAACACCAAAACTTATGTGGGCTTTGATGGGTAAGTTGGTACCTCAACTTCCTTGGGTAGTAACTTTTGCATAGGACCTTTGTTTTAGGTGTATGATAGCCTATTGGAAAGGTATTTTCGAGAAATACGGATTATGATATCAAAATATGAATCCATTCTAGAAATACACATTATGTTGTCAAACTTTGACTCTGTCTACAGTTTGACTGTGGCAAGCCAAAAAAACATTGTTTAGGGCCCAAAAACGGCCCTAAAAGTACAAAAAGATGTACTGACATGAAAAATTCCAAAATAATCCAGTTGGAATAGGTGGGTGGCCACCTATATCCATCTAGATTATGTATAGGCCTTCAGGATAGTCCCGAAAGTGCAAAACCCACAATTACAAAGAAATGTCATCATTACAAAGAAACGTGTTGAACTAAAAACTGTCAAGATGAGCCAGTTGGAATAGGTGGGTGGACAAAAGGATAAACCTAGATCATTCCTACCCCATTAGGAAGAAATGGTATCCATTGTGTTGAGTTCCCCCATCATGTGAGGAAATTTCCGTTGAATTTGGCCCTAGGTGAGCCACTTTCCTTGGTGAAGGAGCTGCCCTGTCTTGACAACCCAATAAATCTAGATCCTCTGCTGGCGAGTTCCCTTGAACTATGTGTCCACTATATGATCAGTGGATTCATGTTCCACCTAGTTAGGGTTGAGCACTTTTGGTTTCAAATGTTTGAGAATCTCTGAGGTGTCCAATAATGGTGAAAAGTATGGTCAAAGGAGGTCCACATTGAACACTGGGTGCAAGAAAAGGAAGGGTGGAGTGTTGCGCTCAAAAGCATTTCCACCCACAACATTGGTGATAGTGTAAGGCCCATAGTGAAGTGGACAAATATTTTGATGGGGCCCTCTAAGGCACTCTTTCTGTAAATGTAATTAGACCTTGTCTCCCACCTACAACAGGTGTGTTACTTGGTGCTTATATTGATGTTGCTTGTACTTAGCATTGGATTTCTAAAACATCTCATGGCACTGTTGGTGGATGTGTTGAATTCGCTCAATGAATCTGGTGGATTTTTTGGCCTCAGACTAAACATGGGAAGATTCTGCCTATGTGGTTGCAAGAGGTAGTGCAACATCAATGGGAGCCAAGGGTTGGAATCCCAGCCCCACCTAAAATGGGCTATGGCTGATGGATCTATGGAGAGACCTGTTGTAGTTGTGTTGAGCATAGGGAAGACTTTCATCCCATGTACATAGATTCTTAGAATTATACATGCGCAGGATTTGCAAAATCATCCGATTGATGACCTCTGTTTCGCCATCGATTTGGGGGTGGAAAGCAGTGTATTTAGTGAGATTGATGTCCAACAGTGACTAGAGACTCGACCAAAATTTACTGAGGAACCTACTATCCCGATATGAGATGATGGTATGTGGTATACCAAAATGGACCGACACCCATTCGAAGAAGAGATTGGCAGTATCTAGTGTTGTGATGCTCTTCTTGTAGGTTATGAAAATGGCCATATTCGAAAACCGATCAACCACCATAAATACATAATCATTTCCTTTCTTGGTGGATGGAAGGCCCGACATGTAATCAATCAAGATGGATTCCCAAGGCCTCTCAGGAGTAGGAAGATGGGTGTATAAGCCTTGCTTCTTGATGGTTGTCTTGGAAATGGAACAGATAGTGAAAGATATGATATACTTGTTGACGTCCTGTTGAAGGTTTGGATAATACAAATGTTTTTGTAGAATGGCCACAATTTTCTCCACAAAAACATGTCCTGCCATCCAACTGTAGTGAGCCTCCCAAATTATCTTTCCATTCTCACTTACAGGAACACAGAGGTGGCCCATATGGCATAATAGTCCATCCTAAATATGCAAATTGGTGATATTCACTCATGTACCCAAGAGCTGATAGGTGGTGGAAAAGTGAGGGTCACGTTGATAAAGTTGGGGCCACTCAGATGCCTCATGCCCACAAGAATGAATCACAGTGGTGAGTGCAACAACGAGAGGTCGACTGAGGCAGTCAAAGGCACAATTTGTGATCCTTGTCTTATAATTGATGTTGAGATGGAACTACTATAGGGACCATGCAATATGGGAGAATCCCATCACGAACCTTCGATAGAAGTTGGCAAGTCCCAAGAAGCTCCAAAGCTCAGTTAGTGTGGTTGGGGCTGGAAAATCATGGATGACTTGGATCTTAGCTAGATCCACATGTACCCCACGCTCATCAACAATGTAGCCCAAGTATTGGACCCTATTCATGCCAAAGGATCATTGTTCCAAGTTGGCATATAGCTGGTGCTATTGCAAAGTGATCAAAACCTATGGAATATGATGCATGTTCTCCTCCCAAGTTTTGGTGAAGATGAGGATGTCATCCATATATACCACCACAAAAGATTTGGTTAAGGGTCTTGATCCATCATCCAACAATATCATGAAAGTTGCTAGTGCATTTGTTAAGCCAAAGGACATGACCATCCATTTAAAGAGACCTTCTTTAGATTTGCAAGTTGTCTTCCATACATCAGTCGATTTGATGGGAACCTAGTGGTAGCCAGACTTTAGGTCAATATTACTCAAGAAATTTTCCCCCTTGAGTTGGTCAAGAAGGTCACCAATTAGGGGAATTGGTTACCAGTTCCTGACTATGATTTTGTTTAATTCTCTGTAATAAATGCAAATCCGCCAGGTCCCGTATTTCTTCTGCACCAGTACAATCAGGATTTTGCAAGGGGAGGAGCTAGGTTAGATGTGCCCCTTTTGAAGAATATCTTGGATATGGTGCTTGATTTTGTTATTTTCCATTAGTTAGAGATGATAGAATGGTCCACTAGGAAGAGGTTCACCAGGGGTTAGATCAATTGGATGTTTGAATTGGAAGTGCATTAGTACCCCGGTGTGTGAGGAGAAGATGTCTCTGTACTCTTCCATGATCCCGTCCACTTTCTTATGCTGCAAAGAGAGGCTCTGTGTAGAGGTCATGGATGTGGTGATGGCCTTCTGCTTACTGCGATTACAGATCACAAAGAAGACGAACTTCCCTGTCTATGAAATGAACTTACTACATTGCTTAGTAGATATTAAAGAAATAGTGGTAGGCAGTGCTACCTTTGGTATCCTGTACAATTGTCTACCCAAAGTAATAATAACACTGTAGAGTATAGACTCATACACAACATGTCGCTTCCACAAATATGAATGGCCTAAAAGAACATCACAAACTTCAAGGGGAGAAATATCACACAATACCTCATATTTGAAGGGCTTGATGTTGTAGGGAAGACAACACTGTTGGCTGACACAAATATCTCTTCCTTGGTGAAGCCAACCGATGGTGTAGGGATGTGGGTGTGGTGTTATCGGTAGGTCCAAATTCTTGAAAAAATCTGCTGATATCAGGTTCTTTTGATTGCCGCTATCAGAAATGAAATGAAGTGGATCCCCCTTTACCCACATTTGAGAGTGAAATAGGTGTTCCCATTCCTATGGTTCTTCTGGTTCGCTTGGCTAGAATTTGGTGGGAGTGACAGTGGAACTAGGTTCAACATTGATAATCCACTTCCCACTTTCTGGATTTTATTCAGAGTCATAATATTCCTCTGACTCGAAATATTTCATCTCGGATGCCAGTGACTTCTTGGAGTGACATTCTTCGTTGTTGTGCCAAAGGATTTTATGGTATTCACACCACTTTCTCGTGTCCTTCTTTGACTTCTCATTACTTTTCTTGGGTTTCAACTTGCACTGGTTTTCCTGAGAGTGTCCATCTTTGCTCTGTCCCTTGTTTGGTGGGTTGGGACCTACTTTTCCTTGCTTCAGTTGTGATGAATTTGCAGATCCAAAATCTCACCTCTTCTTCTTAAATTTCTACTCGATCTTGATAACATATCTATAAGCCACACCTAATGATTCGATGTCCAAAAAATCCATTTCCATTTGAATGCATCTATTCAAAAAACCATGGTATTTGAGAAAAAAATGTCGTTTAGAGTCTTTTATACCCAATTTGGTGCACAGAGTATGGAAAGTATTGATGAAGTTCAGTACTATTTGGCCCCTTTCCTAACGCAACATGGTCCATCTTGTGTACTGGTCCTCGTTGCTTCCAACAGGGTAGTAATGTTCTTTAATGGAATCCTTGAAGGAATCCCATGTGGGGGTGACCACAAATATTTCAAATTCCTCTGTGGCCCTTTGCTCTGAGTAAGTATTCCACCATTCCTTAACATGGGGGATGACCCTGACGAGTGAAAAAGTAATATTTTCCCTATAGGAAAAATTGTGGACCGAAAAATACCCTTCGAGCAGATTCAACCATTTATCTACAACATACACATCTATCAATCCTTCAAATAATGGAATATAAAAAATTACTTGTACATTTAAGGGGGTTTTATGGATGCTTCATGAATATGTGTCTCCTATGGGTAGCCACCGAAGGATATGTGTAAAGTTGTCCATCATTTCGTTCCTTTGTTGCGCAAGGGCTTCCTTGAGAAACAATTTAAAAGGATATCCTACTCCATAATATTTCTTCTCGTCCCCCATGAGTTGTGGTCGGGATTGAAGCAACATATCTTGCAAAGGCTCAACTAGTTCGAGTCCCAACTTCTTGTACCCAGATCTTGTCGAGTACATGCACAAAGAAAAACAAACGAAGAGCAGACCACTCTGATACCATTGATCCATATTTATGAGTGGAAAAAAATGAATAATAGATTGAATACAATAAAACATAGATACAAAGAACAACAGTAGATATCCAGTGAACAATAACTTCTATTGAATAAAAAAAATATGATGAAACTATAAAACTACAAAACTGAAACAACTTGCTCGAATGGTGTAGCTATATCTGAGAATAGATGTGGCTTCTATGCTCATCCGTCTGAGAAGAATGATTACAATAAGGCTACAGATGAATTTTTAACATTACTCATGAATTCCAAAACCATAGACATCCAAAAACCTAACCCTAGGAGATGAAACACCAAAATATATATCGGCCTCGATGGGTAAGTTGGTACCTCAACTTCCTGGGGTCGTAACGTTTTCATACGACCTCCGTTTTAGGCAGGTGATAGCCCGTTGGAAAGGTATTTTTGAGAACTACAAAGTATGCCATATAAATATAACTAATTCTATAGTTTGACTTTGGCAAGCCAAAAAATAATTGTTTAGGGCCCCAAAAGTGCCTTGGAAGTACAAAAAGATGTATTGACATGAAAACTTAAAAAATAAGCCAGTTGGAATAGGTGGGAGGCCACCAATATCCACTTGGATGTTGTTTAGAGATTTTGGACAACCCCATAAGTGAAGAAACCATAATTACAAAGAACTTTCATCATTATAGAGAAACGTGTTGAACTAAAAACTTTCAAGATGAGCCAGTTGGAATAGGTGGGTGGCCACCAATATCCACTTGGATCAACTCTAGTCCTTGACATGAAGAGAGATCAACATTTTTGGAGACCATACTATGGATTTGAATGAATTTAAATATTTTACCCCTAAAAAATGACCCATCCTGATCTAATGCAACCTCTTCTTCTCATTGGATTGGATGACCAAAGAAGTATTTTGAATTAGTTATATCCTTTGGTGCTTAAAAAAACAAAGAATAAAGAAGAATTAAAATGATCTCGACACGTATTGCAGGAAATTCTGACGTTTTCATGGGCTTACTCGAAACAAATGTTTCTCCTTGTTGGAAAACTCTATAACCCCTATTGGTACCCTTCGAGTAGTACTGTATTATAAAACATCTATGCACGACCATCACTCCCATGTACTGCCAAGTTTATCGAGAGTCCCCTGGGTCTTCTAAAACCAACTCTAGATCAGTTGATCGACCACCTAATTTCTATAGTGACACTGAGAACAAAACTCATAATGATACTCTCTAGTTCTTGGGTAATTGGGTAGTACGACTAAGGGTATGATCAAGCCTCATTAGTTGGTGCCCTAAGATATTAGGCCAAGTACTATTTTTTTACCCCACATGTATATCAAAGAGCTATAGCACAGGGTAAACCCTTGTCTGTAGGAACCCTGAAAACCCTAACGCTTGGGAAAGACATAGAAAAAAAGGAACAAATGAGATCTATTTATGTGCAACCCTGCCTCCTACCTTTTGGTTGCAAAATTCCTACATAATTTTTCCTATTAACAATTTGGGAAATTCATCACTACAATATTCTTCAGGCTGAAGTATAACTTTGCATGAGTAAAAAAAATGAGTATAGTGGTCATGCCGAAACCTTTATTCGAGACCTATCCCATTGGATTCCTCTCTTCACACTAAACATTGTGGTACCTATAATTTTTAATCCTTTTTTTTGTGGACCCGAACCCCTTCTTAAGACCCTTATTTGGGACCTATCCCATTGGATTCTCCTTTTTTCCCTGATCATCGTGGTACCTATTACTTATAAGAATTTTTTTGTGGTCCCACCCACCCTTCTTGACATCCTTATTTGACACATATCCCATTGGTTTTCCCTTGTCGCCCTAACCATAATGATATATATCACCTTGTCGAGCTGCAGATATACCATGTAAATCAACATTTAATTGTCAACCCGGGAAGGTAGACTTAGAGGAACCAGCACAGGAAATGCAGGGCTGAAGAGGGGGTTTAAAGGATGCCAAACTAATCTCTGAACTTAAAAGAAACTCGCTGGAAAGAGCTACTGTACCCTACTTTGCTC
>JASDQU010101795.1:0-10505 GCA_032191745.1 Picea mariana | reverse complement strand
TTTCCATATTTGTTTGTGATAGGTATGTGGTTGCAGAGGTTTGTACATAATACAAGGCATGGTCCATCCTATTTGACAGAAAAAGAAAGAAACAATTTATTTAATTTCCCTTTCATGTTGTCGATAAGACAATGAGGAATTCCACCCATTTGATGGAAATATCTGAAATTCTTACCCCATTCAATTTAAAGGAAGAAGAAATATTGAGAGGTTTCAACCCTGAAGGACCATTATCCAAACACTTGGCATCAAAGAGATATGACAAACACTTCACAAGGATTGATGAAGAAACTAGTGATAGCAACCCAAATACCCCAGTGAAGAAGGGAAAACATGCATGTACTGTTGACCGTGTCACACAAATTAGCAAAAACAATCAAAGAAAAAATATAACAAGAAAAATAGGAAAAAACATGAATGACATATAGTTTTCTTATGTTCCCCATTCACGTCGTTGAAGGATATAGTTAACCCATAATAACTCCCCAAAAATGGTTATTTCAAGAAAGCTCATTGTACAGATATAAAAGACGAAGACCCCAACAACAAATGTTTCATCATCGATCATTAGAGATACTTACCAAGATATATATAAATCCATCCATATGTCATTCCTCTGCCATTATGTGAGTGTTTTTCTTCTCAAAGCATTCCCCTTCCTTTGTCCCAGTATTTTATCATCCAATTTTATTAAGTGTATTTCTCATTTGTAAAATTGATCCCTGATTACATTTCTCTTTTTCTTCCAAGCTTCTTCTACTAATTTACATGTTCCACGGGAGCCCCAATCCTAGTTTGTTTGGACGATCACCTTTATTTTTATCGTTTAAGTATGAATAACATTGTGTATTACAATAGGAAAACACTTTATTTGAAATTTGACATTAAATTTGTAATAAATTTTACTCTTGCAAAGAGCTATTTCTAGGAGTTCAGTAAATTCGTGGTTTCAAAATTTTAATAAAGCATGAGATTTCATGTACGTTTCTCCTATTCATCTTATGAGTTTCAATAAATAAAATAGTTTAAATTTCTCTAATTTCTGGGTGACCATATTTATTTTTTGTCTATGAGTCTTTCTTCAAATCCCTTTTTCTCATTACCCGAATGAATGGATGTGATGTAATGTAAGTAGTTATTATTTCATGTAAGGTTATCATCTTCTTTTTATAATTCATTTATTATTTAAACAATTGTTTTACCACCTGGTTCAATCACAAGTGTTCATGTTATGAATGTATGAACATATGTTTTGATCAAGTTATTCAGTATTTGAGTGAGAAAGAGGAGTACCATCTTCATAAAAACATAGAGGGAAATCTTGATTATTCTTTAAGAGGACCCTCGGTGGTTGACTCTAGTCCTTGAAATGAAGAGAGATCAACATTTTTGGAGACCATACCAAGGATTTGAATGAAATTTAATATTTTACCCATAATAAATGACTCGTCCTGATCCAATACAACCTCATCTTCTCATTGGATTGGACGACCAACGAAGTATTTTGAATTAGTTATATCCTTTGGTACTTACAAAAACAAAGAATAAAGAAGAATTAGAATTATCTCGACATGTATTGCAGGAAATACCGACATTATTGTTGGTGCAATTATATGCATAATATATTACCAAACATAAATTATCAACCGCGATTCGTAATCAGTAGATTTGATGCATTATATGTGTCGATAACATATAGGTTCCTATGTCTATTTAGTATAGATTAGATAAGAAAACCAATTAGAAACCAACACACTTTTAAAAATAACAATCTTCACTCATTTCAAAAGCTGGAAAGTAAAACTCATAAATAAGCAAAAGCTCTTGCTCAGGTGATAGACCTATTCATTGATGGCTTATAAAGGGGAAATATGAACTTTGATTCTATCTCCTGGAACAACTAAACTAACAACAATTAACACTTTGTGCATTCACAACATTCCATTATAGGTGCATGTAGGGTGAGAGATGGAGGTCTTGATTGTGCATGTGTTAGCAAGGTGTAACCTAATCAATTCCGGAAAAGAAATCTAATTGTAGTGGTATGCTCCATTAAATCTCATGTATGGTGAAATATGGAGATCCAACTGTTCTTGCGTTGACACACTTTGCAACAAATAGTGAAATCAAACAAAATAACATGAAATCAAAATAACAGATACATGAAATGAAAATCTACACTACAATTTACAATGAGCTTACCAAGATGGATCGGTGGCCCTTGCCAATGCCAACATGGAAGATTTTAGATCAGTATATGCTAACTTCTAAGATACACAAGGTCACTGAACTCAAACTTGCATTAATCTTCAAAAAGTAGGTTTACAAAAGGAGTCTCTTCATGAATTCAATATACATTATAACAATTCTCTCCTCAAGAACCTACCTTACATCATAATAATTATTCCCCTTCATGAAGAGAGGGCACTCTCTTTTATACATGAGATATTTGAAAAGAAGATAAGCATCTCATAATTACAGATCCACTTTTCTCTCAACCAATTTCCCATTATTACAAAATATAATCCCTTCAAATCCTCACACATATCTCTCATATATCTTGGATAACATATGACAACCAAATCTCCATGATCATCTCCTTGGAATAGGCTTGAATTATCTCCTCAAATATTGAAATGGTGGAGGAAGTATTCGAGAAGTCTTTTTGAATTAATCCTTCACATATTCCTATACATGATAAAGCTAACACATTTTTGAGATATATATGAAAACATGCCAATTTTCTAATATTTAATCACAAATTCCCTTCTAATACTAAAATAAATGATTTGGAAAATAATAAGGTTAAACCCATATTTAATTATGAAAATGGTATCATGAAAGGTTAATGGGGAGATGAACTGTGAAGAATGATGAAGGGAAAGGTGGATGAAAATATGACATTTCTGAGTCCCAATAGTTATCATGGGATTACTTGAAACAAATGTTTCACCTTGTTGGAAACCTATGTAACCCATTTTGGTACCCTTCGAGTAGTACTTTATTAGAAAAAAACTATGCACGACCATCACTCCCACGTATTGACAAGTATATCAAGAGTCCCCTGGGTCTCCTAAAACCAACTCTAGATCATTCGATTGACTGCCTAATTTCTATAGTGACACCAAGAACAAAACTCATGAAGATACTCTCTAGTTCTTGGGTAATCGGGTAGTATGACTAAGGGTATGATCGAGCCTCCTTAGTTGGTGCCCTAAGATATTGGGCCAAGTGCTATTTTTTTACCCCACATGTATATCAGAGAGTTATAGCACATGGTAAACCCTTGTCTGTAGGAACCCTGAAAACCCTAACCCTTGGGAAAGACACATACCAAAAAAGGAAAAAATGAGATCTATTGCCACACAACCCTGCCTCCTACATTTTGGTTGCAAAAATCGGACAAAATTTTTCCTATTAGCAATTTGGGAAATTCGTCACTACAATATTCTTCAGGCCAGAGTACAACTCTGCATGAGTAAAAAAATGAGTATAGTGGTCTTGTCGGCACCCTTATTCAATACCTATCCCATTGGATTCCTCTATTGACCTTGAACATTGTGGTACCTATTTTTTTAAGCCTTTTTATCCTGTGGACCCGACCCCCTTCCTAACACCCTTATTTGGGACCTATCCCATTCGATTCTCCTTTTTCTCCTAATTGTCATGGTACTTCTCACTTATAATCCTTTTTTTGTGGTCCCACCCACCCTTCATGACATCCTTATTTGACACCTATCCCATTGGCTTTCCCTTGTCTCCCTAATAATAGTGATATATATCACCTATACACCTTTTTTGAGTGGACCCACTTAGCACCCCAAATTTCCAGATGGCCACCACTTTCACCTAGAACTACATGAAAAAATCAAACAAAACAAGGTCGAGTTTGACCGTTTCGGGACCAAGTCAAAACCTAATTTTCCAAAGTTGAAGGCCGATTTGACAACTTAGAGGAAAAATTCAATACACTACCACTCTCAACCAGTTTTTGAATCAATCCCAGGACCCCCACTTCCTTGAACAACCCTCACAAGTAGATGGTGCTAACTCTTCCCATACTATGTCCTTTTAGTCCAACCCCTTTCATCATGACCCATGTCTTTCCCGAGTTGAGGTCAATAAATTTGATGGCTCCGATCCCACAGGCTGGGTCACCCAATTGGAGTATTATTTTTATTTGCATGGAATTACTGATGAGTTGGCCAAAATTTGTTATGTTGTTCTCTATATTGAGTCTAAACGTTGGAAAAGGTGGAAATGGCATAAAACTTCACACTGAGGGTATGTTTCATGGAACCAGTTTGTTGTATAGCTTTATGAATGATTTGACACCAACACCCACTATTTAGGCCATTTGACCAAGTTGAAACAATTTGGCATAGTGGAAGACTTTATAACTACCTTTGAGCACTTGGATTTCAGAATGGAGGACATGACATATGCCTTCTTTAGGGAATGTTTTATCAATGGCCTAAAGGATGAAATATGAGCCCAATTCCTCATGTATCCCCCCATACTTGGTTGGAAGCTACTAAACATGCCAAAGAAGCACAAGACGTAATAACTCCCGAAAAATGGTTATTTCAAGAAAGCTTGTTGTGCAGATATAAAAGATGAATGCCCCAACACCAAATGTATCATCATCAATCATCATAGATCCTTGCCAAGATAGAGATACATCCATCCATTTGTCATTAGTCTCCCATTATGTGAGTGTTTTTCCTTTCAAAGCATTTCCATTCCTTTGTCCTAGTATTTGATCATCCAATTTTATTAAGTGTATTTCTCATTTGTAAAATTGATCCCTGATTGCATTTCTCTTTTTCTTCTAGGCTTCTTCTACTAATTTACATGGTTCACGGGAGCCCCAATCCCAGTTTGTTTGGATGATCACATTTATTTTTATCATTTAAGTATCAATAACATTGTGTATTATGATAGGAAAACACTTTATTTGAACTTTGACATTCAATTTGTAATATGTTTTACTCTTGCAAAGAGCTATTTCCAGTAGTTCATTAAATTTGTGGTTTTAGACTTTTTATAAAGCATGAGATATCATGTATGTTTCTCCTATGCATATTATGAGTTTCAATGAATAAAATTGTTTAAATATCTCTAATTTCTGGGCCACCATATTTATTTGTTGTCTATGAGTCTTTCTTCAAATCCCTTGTTCTCATTACTCGAATGAATGGAAGTAGTTATTCTTTCATGTGAGGTTATCATCTTCTTTTTATAATTCATAATATTATTTGAACAATTGTTTTACCGCCTAGTTCACTCACAAGTGTTCATGTTATGAATGTATGAATATATGTTTTGATCAAGTTATTGAATATTTGAGTGAGAAACAAGAGGACCATCTCTATAAAAACATAGAGGCAAATATTGATTAGTCTTTAAGAGGACCCTAGGTGGTTGACTCTTGATCCATATTTATGAGAAGAACAAAATGAATACTAGATTGAACACAATAAAACAAAGATACAAAGAACAACAAAATATATCCAGTGAACAATAAATTCTATTGAATAAATAAAATATGTTAAAACTTTAAAACTGCAAAATTGAAACAACTTGCTTGAATGGTGGTAGTTATCTCTGAGAAGAGATGTGGCTGCTACACACATCCGTCTGAGAAGAATGATTAAAATGAGGTTCCAGAGGCCTTTTTGACATTACTCTTGAATTCCAAAATCCTTGACATCCAAAAACCTAACCCTAGGAGTTGAAACACCAAAACTTATGTGGGCTTTGATGGGTAAGTTGGTACCTCAACTTCCTTGGGTAGTAACTTTTGCATAGGACCTTTGTTTTAGGTGTATGATAGCCTATTGGAAAGGTATTTTCGAGAAATACGGATTATGATATCAAAATATGAATCCATTCTAGAAATACACATTATGTTGTCAAACTTTGACTCTGTCTACAGTTTGACTGTGGCAAGCCAAAAAAACATTGTTTAGGGCCCAAAAACGGCCCTAAAAGTACAAAAAGATGTACTGACATGAAAAATTCCAAAATAATCCAGTTGGAATAGGTGGGTGGCCACCTATATCCATCTAGATTATGTATAGGCCTTCAGGATAGTCCCGAAAGTGCAAAACCCACAATTACAAAGAAATGTCATCATTACAAAGAAACGTGTTGAACTAAAAACTGTCAAGATGAGCCAGTTGGAATAGGTGGGTGGACAAAAGGATAAACCTAGATCATTCCTACCCCATTAGGAAGAAATGGTATCCATTGTGTTGAGTTCCCCCATCATGTGAGGAAATTTCCGTTGAATTTGGCCCTAGGTGAGCCACTTTCCTTGGTGAAGGAGCTGCCCTGTCTTGACAACCCAATAAATCTAGATCCTCTGCTGGCGAGTTCCCTTGAACTATGTGTCCACTATATGATCAGTGGATTCATGTTCCACCTAGTTAGGGTTGAGCACTTTTGGTTTCAAATGTTTGAGAATCTCTGAGGTGTCCAATAATGGTGAAAAGTATGGTCAAAGGAGGTCCACATTGAACACTGGGTGCAAGAAAAGGAAGGGTGGAGTGTTGCGCTCAAAAGCATTTCCACCCACAACATTGGTGATAGTGTAAGGCCCATAGTGAAGTGGACAAATATTTTGATGGGGCCCTCTAAGGCACTCTTTCTGTAAATGTAATTAGACCTTGTCTCCCACCTACAACAGGTGTGTTACTTGGTGCTTATATTGATGTTGCTTGTACTTAGCATTGGATTTCTAAAACATCTCATGGCACTGTTGGTGGATGTGTTGAATTCGCTCAATGAATCTGGTGGATTTTTTGGCCTCAGACTAAACATGGGAAGATTCTGCCTATGTGGTTGCAAGAGGTAGTGCAACATCAATGGGAGCCAAGGGTTGGAATCCCAGCCCCACCTAAAATGGGCTATGGCTGATGGATCTATGGAGAGACCTGTTGTAGTTGTGTTGAGCATAGGGAAGACTTTCATCCCATGTACATAGATTCTTAGAATTATACATGCGCAGGATTTGCAAAATCATCCGATTGATGACCTCTGTTTCGCCATCGATTTGGGGGTGGAAAGCAGTGTATTTAGTGAGATTGATGTCCAACAGTGACTAGAGACTCGACCAAAATTTACTGAGGAACCTACTATCCCGATATGAGATGATGGTATGTGGTATACCAAAATGGACCGACACCCATTCGAAGAAGAGATTGGCAGTATCTAGTGTTGTGATGCTCTTCTTGTAGGTTATGAAAATGGCCATATTCGAAAACCGATCAACCACCATAAATACATAATCATTTCCTTTCTTGGTGGATGGAAGGCCCGACATGTAATCAATCAAGATGGATTCCCAAGGCCTCTCAGGAGTAGGAAGATGGGTGTATAAGCCTTGCTTCTTGATGGTTGTCTTGGAAATGGAACAGATAGTGAAAGATATGATATACTTGTTGACGTCCTGTTGAAGGTTTGGATAATACAAATGTTTTTGTAGAATGGCCACAATTTTCTCCACAAAAACATGTCCTGCCATCCAACTGTAGTGAGCCTCCCAAATTATCTTTCCATTCTCACTTACAGGAACACAGAGGTGGCCCATATGGCATAATAGTCCATCCTAAATATGCAAATTGGTGATATTCACTCATGTACCCAAGAGCTGATAGGTGGTGGAAAAGTGAGGGTCACGTTGATAAAGTTGGGGCCACTCAGATGCCTCATGCCCACAAGAATGAATCACAGTGGTGAGTGCAACAACGAGAGGTCGACTGAGGCAGTCAAAGGCACAATTTGTGATCCTTGTCTTATAATTGATGTTGAGATGGAACTACTATAGGGACCATGCAATATGGGAGAATCCCATCACGAACCTTCGGTAGAAGTTGGCAAGTCCCAAGAAGATCCAAAGCTCAATTAGTGTGGTTAGGGATGGACAATCATGGATGACTTGGATCTTAGCTAGATCCACATGTACCCCACGCTCATCAACAATGTAGCCCAAGTATTGGACCCTATTCGTGCCAAAGGATCATTGTTCCAAGTTGGCATATAGCTGGTGATGTTGCAAAGTGATCAAAACCTATGGAATATGATGCATGTGCTCCTCCCAAGTTCTGGTGAAGATGAGGATGTCATCCATATATACCACGACAAAATATTTGGTTAAGGGTCTCGATCCATCATCCAACAATATCATGAAAGTTGCTAGTGCATTTGTTAAGCCAAAGGACATGACCATCCATTTAAAGAGACCTTCTTTAGATTTACAAGTTGTCTTCCATACATCAGTCGATTTGATGGGAACCTAGTGGTAGCCAGACTTTAGGTCAATATTACTCAAGAAATTTTCCCCCTTGAGTTGGTCAAGAAGGTCACCAATTAGGGGAATTGGTTACCAGTTCCTGACTGTGATTTTTTTTAATTCTCTGTAATAAATGCAAAGCCACTAGGTCTCGTCTTTATTCTGCACCAGTACAATCAGGATTCCGCAAGGGGAGGAGCTAGGTTAGATGTGCCCCTTTTGAATAATATCTTGGATATGGTGCTTGATTTCGTTATTTTCCATTAGTTAGAGATGATAGAATGGTCCACTAGGAAGAGGTTCACCAGGGGTTAGATCAATTGGATGTTTGAATTGGAAGTGCATCAGCACCCTGGTGGGTGAGTAGAAGATGTCTTTGTACTCTTCCATGATCCCATCCACTTTCTTATGCTACAAAGAGAGGCTCTATGTAGAGGTCATGGATGTGGTGACGACCTTCTTCTTACTGCGAGTACAGATCACAAAGAAGACAAACTTCCCTCTCTATGAAATGAACTTACTACATTTCTTAGTAGATATTAAAGAAATAGTGGTAGGCAGTGCTACCTTTGGTATCCTATACAATTGTCTACCCAAAGTAATAATAACACTGTAGAGTATAGACTCATACACAACATGTCACTTCCACAAATATGAATGGCCTAAAATAACATCACAAACTTCAAGGGGAGAAATATCACACAATACCTCATCTTTGAAGGGCTTGATGTTGTAGGGAAGACAACACTGTTGGCTGGCACAAATATCTCTTCCTTGGTGAAGCTAGCCAATGGTGTAGGGATGTGGGTGTGGTGTTATCGGTAGGTCCAAATGCTTGAAAAACTCTGTTGAGATCAGGTTCTTCTGACTGTCTCTATCAAAAATGAAATGAAGTGGATCCCCCTTTACCCACATCTGAAAGTGAAATAGGTGTTCCCAGTCCTATGGTTCTTCTGGTTCGCTTGGCTAGAATTTGGTGGGAGAAACAGTGGAACTAGGTTCAACATTGATAATCCACTTCCCACTTTCTAGATTTTATTCAGAGCCATAATATTCCTCTGAGTCGAAATATTTCATCTCGGCTGCTAGTGACTGCTTGGAGTGACATTCTTCGTTGTTGTGCCAAGGGATTTTATGGTATTCACACCACTTTCCCATGTCCTTCTTTGAATTCTCATTACTTTTCTTGGGTTTCGACTTGCATTGGTTGTCCTGAGAGTGTCCATCTTTGCTCTGTCCCTTGTTTGGTGGGTTGAGACCTCCTTTTCCTTGCTTTAGTTGTGATGAATTTGCAGATCCAAAATCTCACCTCTTCTTCTTAAATTTCTACTCGATCTTGACAACATATCTATAAGCCGCACCTAATGATTCAATGTCCAAAAAATCCATTTCCATTTGAATGCATCTATTCAAAAAACCATGGTATTTGAGAAACAAATTTCATTTAGAGTCTTTTATACCCAATTTGGTGCACAGAGTATGGAAAGTATTGATGAAGTTTGGTACTATTTGGCCCCTTTCCTAATGCAACATGGTCCATCTTGTGTACTAGTCCTCGTTGCTTCCAACAGGGTAGTAATTGTAATGTCCCCAAGGCTAAGCCCAGTTCTAAATCTGATGTATGAAATGAATTGTAAATATGTGTTATAGGCTGGTGAGCCAAGTTTGTATAAGCCGGTGGGCTTATGTGATTGTTAGGCCAGAGAGCCTAAGGGTTGGATTCCAAGGGACTGATTTTGTACTTGTATATATATGCAAAAACATTTAATAAAATTGTAAACACCGCCAGGTGCAGACCAACCATGATGAATGAGTGAAGGGGGATTGAGCTTCCACAAAGAAGGCAAGGGATTAGGGGCTATAAGGTGGGAAAAGGGGCTAAGTGTTTAGCCTAGGGGGAGGGCTTAAGCCTAGGAATAATATTTTATTATTATTCCAAAAGAACATGTGCCATTTATATTTTTTATCCTAAGTTTCTGACCAAGGGAAGGTGATGCGTGCTGGTGGAACACATGTAGTCTCCAGGGCAACAAGTGTCGACCTTGGTGCATGCGAATAAAATAGTTTGGGTGGACTGTGAGGGGGGTTCACTCTCTCATTCAAGCAGACTTCCTGAGGGTGTATCAGCTCTGAGCAGTACAACTGACCCAAGCTCTACAGAAAAACCTCGTACACCTTCTGAACTGAAAAACCCGTGTATACCTCCGTA
>JASDQU010101794.1:712697-730034 GCA_032191745.1 Picea mariana | reverse complement strand
TCCATCTGTCTCAACATTTAATACTACTTAACAAACTGAATATTACTCCTCCATTCATTACTACATAGCATGCTGGATATTGCTAACTCCAACAAAGTGCCAACTTTGTTTGACATATAACCGAATACTGTTTACCATCACATTTTTATCATCGGGTAGTAAGTTTTACTTGGAGTTTTTTCCATTTAATGTTTTTCAACCTTTCAGGTGAGATTGTACGGTCGATGTGTATTTGGTTGAAACAAATCTCCATGTAAATATAAATGTATATGTTCAGAGATCAAATGTGAACAAGCAGAAGCAGAGGGAGATGGAGAGACTATTGGTGTTGCTTCTGAGTCAGAAGGCAGCATGTGTTGTGGCGATGTTCATTTTAAGCTTCATATCATGGCAATATCTCGTGTTCGTCGGGAAGATGAGGGGGCCTCTAATCTGGCGAAAGGTAGGCAAACTTACATCATTCTTTCTGAATATGAACGATATTTACGACTGGGTTACGCAGATGCTTCAACATTCTGGCGGAAGCGTGAAATTAAATAGTCATTGGATTGGTAATATGTTTTCATTCATCACCACGGATCCCAGACACATCGAGTACATTGCCAAAACCAAGTTTGGCAGTTTCCCAAAGGGTGGCTATTTGAAATCTGTCTTCTTCGACCTTATGGGCAATGGAATCCTCACTGCAGAGGGCGAAGAGTGGCTGTCGATTAGAAAAATGACGAGTTCGATTTTCCACTCGCCGGCCTTCAAAAGGAAGTTGATTGACACAATGCATGAATTGGCGAACTTGAGGCTTGCGGCTGTACTGGAACACGCATGTCGAAGTGCTTCGGCTCTGGACATTCAAGATGTGATGGTTCGTCTGGCATTTGACGGTATTTGCAGCGTTGTTTTCGGAGTGGATGTGGGTTGCCTCAGTCCTGGATTGGGAGATTTTGAGGTTGAGAAAGCGTTTCACGAAGCGACTGAAGCCACGGCCTGCCGATTCATCACGCCTTGCTCTGTATGGAAGACGATGAGGTTTTTGGGCATTGGAGTGGAAGGAAAACTTCAGGCGTCTTTACGAACCATCAACAAATTTGTTGAGCAAATAATCGTACGCCGACGGGAGGAACTCGCTAGTGGCACCGGTCATCGGCGGGTTGATATGTTGTCTATCCTGATGCAAATGCGGTTCGACGATAATGGCCGTGCTTTTTTGTCTGATAGAAATCTTCGGGACCTGTGTATAAGCTTCGTCCTGGCAGGGCGGGACACTACTTCTGCTGCGCTCTCCTGGTTCTTCTGGCTTCTTATCCAACACCCAGACGTAGAAGAGAAGATATTGTCAGAAATTCAATCACGATTGGGTGATGATGATTCCCAGAAGGGTTTCTTCACGGAAGATATCAAAGAGATGCACTATTTGCATGCAGCGCTGTCAGAAACCCTAAGGCTGTACCCGCCCGTTCCGCTGAACGTTAAAGAGTTGGCCGAAGACGAGCTTGTATTGCCTGGCGGAAGGCTTTTGAGGAAGGGAACAATCGTCCTCCAGGCCATTTATTCCATGGGGAGAATGGAGAAGATATGGGGGAAAGATTGCAGAGAGTTCAAGCCCGAGAGATGGCTCAAGGATGGAGTGTTTACATCAGAAGATTGTTATAAATTCCCAGTTTTCAATGCAGGGCCAAGATTATGTCTAGGGAAGGATTTTGCTTATCTGCAGATGAAATGGGTGGCGGCTTCTCTACTTTATCGATATCGTCTCAAATTGGTGGATAAGAATGTAGTTGCTTCGCCAAAGTTGGGACTCAGTCTCTTCATCAAGAATGGGCTGCAGGTGACTCTCCATCCCCGATCTGAAAAGCCAGACCAGACAATAGGCTATGAACAGTAATTTACCTATCCTCTTTGGAACAGTTCCATATTGCAAAACTATGTTTCGAGTTCAGCGGCGAGATCAGCTTCCCCTGAGCATAGCTTTGATCATATCATTAGGTTTTTAAGTTTGCGTCATCTTAGAACCTTTCCAATAGTGTCTTCATATCATAGGCTTCCATAGAATAAATTATATATTATCTGTGATTAAAAGATGGATGGAATATACAACTCCATAGTAAGTTATTTGGTTTGGAGTTCTGGGCCTGTGCATTGACGGTGGGGTGATGTATTTGACTTGAATTTCTGATTTTAAACTACACATCAGTTATTTCATATTTTTTTTAATGTTTCGGGTAATGCTTTTTAAAATAGGGTTTTAGTTCATTAGATAATTAGATAATCTCTAGATTAGAGTGAAACTTGTTTTTGGAAAAAAAAGACTTGCTTTAAAAATAGAGTTTGTTCACTTTTTTAATTCACTTTATTTATGTATATGTATTTGAATAGCATATCTATATCAGTAATGGATGATGAATGTTGATAAGATCATTATTTGTTAAACATTTTTCATCAATTTCTTCAATATACAAATTGATTTATTAAAACAGTTAGAAGGGATTAATACTTTAATTCAAATTTGCATTATTTTCATACCAATTTCATTATATATTTGATGGTGAATATTCATAGGATTATCATTTGTTAAACATTTTTCATTAATTTTTTCAATACACAAATTGATCTATTAAAATAGTTGGAATGGATTTATAGGTTGATTGAATTTTGCATTATTTTCATACCAATTTCATCATATTTTGTTCAAAATATTTTGTGTCTATATCATTTTGAATTGTCTTCATTCAATGAATACTAATCATGGAAATGAGGAGGATGGAGTTGACCCTGAACCATATCGATCCTTAAGCAATAGATAGACCCCAAACAAACATACCAGGTAATGGATTATTATTAATCAATAGATAGGGCCAAAAGAACATACCAGATGATGGATAATCATTTTCTACTGCTTATAATACTTGTAGGGATAGGGCTATATGAAGAAAGGTAAGTTCTTTTCTACATATTAGTACATATTAGGGTTAGGGTTTCGAAGTTGAAAAACTAATTTTGATTTTGTCATGTTTTTTGGTTTTTGTATAGAGTGAAATTGCAAAAAAAAAATATGAAACTAGTATACATTTTGAAGATGCATGTTAATATATTCATCAAAATTTTTCTTAAATATTTCATTGCACTTTTATTATTATTATTATTATTTTTTTCAATTCCACTTCAAATCTACCATATTTTGTTGCACTTTTATTATTATTATTATCTACCATATTTTATTGCACTCTTTTGTTATTATTATTATTATTCTGCCAATTCCACATCAAATCTAAACCATTCCAAAACCACTCCCATATATTTAACACAAACTAAAAATATATATATAAAATCATGAAAGACTAGAACTAACTGCAGGATTCTACACTCATGATATGTATTCAACACAATTAAACTGACTTAAACGGATTTCACCTCATGGAATGACAGTGGACATATAAAGAGCTCTCTAAATAATCAAATTATTGAAACTAATAAGAAAATAAATTAATTAGCATATAACCATACAATACAACACAATAAAAATCATCCTTGCCCATCCCTGCTCTCCACAATGCCAGCGGCACTGTTCGTGTAAACTTCTACCAGGGCTTCCATGGCTTGAACTTGCATTTCTATGTAGTCATCCGTCTCCTGAAAAAGAGTTTCAAATCCCATATTCCTGCAATTAGGAAGCAGCCTATGCTGTCATGTTTCAATATCCCTATTATTTCAACATCTGGAATTTAGAGAGGCCAATCTCATCCTCGTGGCCTGCCTTATTCTACGACTTTCCTGTCAACGAGGGGACGTTCAGAGCTAGACTCCAAGCAGAGCATTTGTTTGAAAATAGAAGAAGTCTGCCAAAGGCCCTTGTTATTGAAACCTCTGCCATCCATCTGTAAAAGAAACTCCTAGGTTAATTGAAACACCGACCATCCATGCTAAGTGTAATTTTCCTAATCGCATACTTTATTACTACTCCACTATCAAAGTAATCACTATCAAATGGAATCTTTTCTAATCATATAAATTAAATATCAAATGGAATCTTTTCTAATCATATAAATTAAATATGTTAATGAGAATCCTTTTTAATTATATAAATATGTTAATGGTTGATCAACATAGTAATTTATTAATCATATTAAGTAAATGTGAAAAAGTAAACACACAAAAGTATGTATTTATAAATGTAAGGAAGTTAATACTTGAAATCACAACTCTTAATTTATTGTGACCAAGGAAAATATTCAATCCATATTTAATCTAGTCCATAAAAAATACATCAAAAATTAAAAACCAGTTTAATGTGCCTCATTTTCAATAGGTATATACCTATTGGAGTAATGAAATGTTATGTTGTTTACTATTGCAGAATCATCACATCCCTCTGCAGATACCAAAATTGTGTGGTTCAGTGTTGTGTTTTGTATATACTACGGGCATTTTCTCTTTTTATTAGGTGTAATGGGAATATTTATTGGCCTTGGCTAGCTGTTCTACAAAATGGTATATTTATTCTCAAATTTTATTTCTAGGAAAGAGAAAATTTGAGAGGATTAAATTTTTTGAGGTGCAATTTTTTTTTATAATGTTAAAATTTGAGAAAAAAAAATTAATCCCAAAATTGATAAAAATGCACCTTCAATATTAAAATTTTGTATTTTAATGTTGTGGTTTTGTATATTTGATAAACTTATATTTTTTTAAATATGTATAATGTAAATATTCATTCTCAAATTCTCCTTTCAGAGAAAAAAGAAAATGTGAAAAAGATTTTATTTTTTAAATTGTAAGCTGTTTTTATAATGAAAAAATTTGAAAACAAATATTTTATTTTAAAATTTATAATTTTAATGATGGTTTTAAATTAAAATAGATTTTATATTGATTACAATTATTTATGGTTATGCCAAATTTATATTCATATGTATCTTATTCAATTTATATTTATGTATATTCTATTTTTTTTATAATGTAAATATTCATTTTCAAGTTTTCCTTTTAGAAAAAAAGAAAATGTAAAAAAGATTTTATTTTTTAAATTGTAAACTGTTTTTATAATGTAAAAATTAAAAAAAAAAAAAAAAAATTATTTTAAAATTTATAATTTAAATGATAATTTTAAATTAAAATGGATTTTATATTGATTACAATTGTTTATGGTTATGCCAAATTTATATTCATATTACTCATGGTTATGCCAAATTTATATTCATATGTATCTTATTCAATTTATACATTAAATTTATATTTATATATATTTTATTTTGTATTATTATTTGAATGCTCTTGACATTTTTTTTAATTTATTATGAATGTTCCCACTCAATGTAATTTTATTTGTCTTCATCTTTAATCTTCAAGCTTTTACATCTAAATATTAACACACTTATCCAATGATATCTTGAATCAATGTAATACATTTATCTTCAAAATCTTTTTTATTTGCAGAGTGTTGCCCTACTCATTGTAATGCAATTTCTCTTCATCTTTAACTTTCATGCTTTTACATCTAAATATTAATATACTTATAACTTATAATTTGGATCAATGCAATATATTTATATAGTATTATAATTAACAACAATTACATCAATAATATTAATGTTATTAAATATATAAAAATGCATTAATATTATTAATGTAGTTGTTGTTAGTATCCATTGGACACATAAAAATATCTTCAAATAATTAATATATAAATAATTATATGAAAAAAATGTACAAAATTTTATTATTATATTATAGTATTAAAATTTATATCATTTTATGATATTAAAAGTTATGTTATATTAAATTATATATTTAGTTTATGATGATGGTAGTGAAGTCATTGAGATCAAAATTGGTAAGAAAAGTAAAAGATTACTTTTATTTCTTTAAAATGTTATTTCTATGCTTGTAAAGCATTAAGAAAAAATGTTTTTCATCTTCAATCTTTTTGGTGTTACTTTTGTGACTAAGAAAAAGTACTTTTCATCTTCAATCCTCTTGATGTCACTTTTGTG
The DNA here is from genome assembly GCA_032191745.1 of Picea mariana. Lineage (NCBI taxonomy): Eukaryota > Viridiplantae > Streptophyta > Pinopsida > Pinales > Pinaceae > Picea > Picea mariana. The sequence continues at coordinate 724,050 of JASDQU010101794.1, read as the reverse complement.
TCACAGAAGTGAAATTTTTTCTTGCCATAGTGTTTAACTTATGTAAATAGAGTTTATAAATAACATTAATAAATATATACTAATATTATATTATATTAATGTTTATATTAATTGTATTGCCTTAATATAAATATAATATATGGTTTAACTTATATGAATAGAGTTTTTATAAAATTTTATTATTAATCAATGAAGATAATTAATATTAATATTAATATTAATATTGTAGTAAAATGTTTTAACACATTTATAAATTTTATATGAAAAATAAATTATAATATTAAATTTTAAAAATAGTATTATATTATCATTTTAATATATTATATTAATAATATAAATAGTAATAATATTGATATATTATATTAATATTAATATATTATATTAATAATATTATTAATAACATAATATTAATATATTATATTATTAATAGTTATGTCATATTGCAAAATTTATCTATGGTGATGTTGCATTGAGACATTCATCAAGGGTTTTGTTGCATTGCAATAGTTTTGTTGGGTTATGTTGGATTATGACATTTGAACATGGTTATGTGACATTATGATATTCATGTAAGTTAAGTTTATGTCAAATTGTTGCATTGCATAATGGTTATTTTGGATTGCGATATTCATCTTACCATGTTAATAGCTATGTCACATTGCAACATTCATCAAACGTCATGTCACATTGCAATGTTCATTAAGGTTTTTGTTGCATTGTAACATTCATGAAATATGATTTCACATTGTGATATTTATTAAGGGTTTTGTCGTATTGCAACATTCATAAAGGATTTGTTGGGTTGTGACTTTATTCAATGGTTATGTGAAATTGTAACTTTCATTTTGACTTACTTTATAACATGGATATGATTGATCGCGATGTTCCTGAATGACTTTGTAACATTGAGACATTCATTTTGGTGGACTTGTGTGCACTTCCTACATTCATGAATAATTATGTCGCATTGTAATGTTAATCAAATGTGATGTTACATTGTAACATTCATTAATATAGATTATTTTGAGAATGACATGAAGACATAAATATAACAGAGATACAACAAAGAAATACAAATAGATATTGCGAGGAATACAATAATACAATAAAACTAAGATTCTATTAATGACTGTCTAGAATGCAAACTATTGTAAAATGCAAAGCACACAAGCTAGCTAGAATGGTGGTAGCATATCTTTAAAGAGAGATGTGTCGACTATGCTCATTCGCAAGAAGTTGATTACAATGAGACTCCAAAGGCCTTTTTAACATAAAACATAAATGAGGAAACCCTAAACATCCAAAATCCTAACCTCGGAAGATGAAATACCAAAAGGTATGTGGGCCCCGATGGGGGTAGTTGACACGCCAACTTTCTAAGGGTGCAACTTTTGCATATGATCTTTCATTTGGGATGCTTGGTACCTTATTAGAAAGGTCTATCCGAGGATTACACATTTTGAACGACCCAATACTTCTCAATGTATTGGACGCTGTCAAGTAAAAAAAACATTGTTTATGGCCTCAAAATGACCCCGAAAGCTTGGGACCCAAAAAACTGTAGAAAAAACTGTCAAGATGGAAACTGTAATTTGAGTCAGTAGAATAGGTGGGTGGCCACCAATGTCCACCTAGATCAGTGCTCCCTCATTAGGAAGTAATGGTATCCATTGCGTCAAGTTTCTCCATCGGATGGAGAAACTTATACTAAATATGACTCCTAGTGAGCCACTTTTCTTGATGAATAAATTGACCTACTTTGATGACCCAATAGAGTTGGATGTTCTATCGGCGGGTTCCATACGTCTTAGTGTCCATGATCCTGTAGGATTAAACCACAATATAATATCTAATTATGAAAAGGAAATACTACAATAGCTAATTGCAAGAGAGAGAGAGAGGAGAGAGAAAAATAGAATCAATCTTCATACATAAGATGTTGGTACTGAGAGGGGGGTGAATCAGTATCAAGTACAATTTAAAAAAAAAAAATCAACTTATACTTAAACCATTCAATTATATCCAATGAGCAATGAACAATAGTATAAGAGTTACACCAATACACCACAATACACCATGCACAATATATGAGAAATAATCAATAGTTTTTGTTCAAGGGAAGTAATTGAGCTTGTGTCTTCAAGAGGAATAGGGGATTGATAGGACAGTTCATCACAATTAGAAGTGTTTGGGAAACTACATTCTTCTATCTTGTCTTCTAATTGTGAGGGATATTCATCATAGCTTGACTTATGGTCCCAATTTCTCAGTTTTTTACCTTCTAAACTTAGATTATCATCGTCTCCTTCTTTTTCAGCAACAAAAATATGACATGAGGGTTGAAACAAGCTATTGTTTCTTTGATGGGAAGGGTACTTTTTTTATATAAGGTCTTCAACAGATTGTTCATGGAAATCATGTTCATAATCATCATACAAAGGTGAATCAATGACCATTTGACTATTAATGGATGAGGGGATTAGTACAATCGCTGGGACAGCTGGTTGTTCAGTGAAAACATCCTCATAGTCATCAAAACTTGGCAAATCATGGCACACTGGTTCATTAACAATAGGAGGGATTACAACAACAACTGGTAAGATATGAATTCGTTCATGACAAGATGCAACATTATTCTCATGATGAAATAAATCTGAACCTAAGATGACCTCTTGACTTAAAGAATCGAGAAAAGGAGGAGAAAGGGAAATGATGGATTGTCCATATTGATCATTCTCTTGGGGGGCTAGATTTTGATATGAATGATGCATTTGTTCTTCAAATTTAGAAAAAACATTATGAAACTCATCCTCTAAGTCCTGCTCTCTATAATCATCCCCTTCATCATTACTACTAGAGGAATCACTTGTTGAATCTTGAATATATGATGCATACCCCTCACAACAATTCTCAAAAAGTCTTTCAGCTGGATAAATTATCTTGCAATGAGAATAAAAAACATCATGAAAGTCCTTCAAAGAGGAAATACTAGAAGCAGGGACTGTTCTATACCATTGGCTCACATCGTCTTCCAATGAATACATGAACATTTTCATCAATATATCTTCATGATGGATGTCAAGCTGCCGCATCAAAGCATGAAATTCATGAACATGCTCAAAAGGGTTGTCATCATCACCATCATAAAATCTGGGCAACAGATCTTCCCATTCATCAATTTGAGGCACAAGATGTGGATAACCATTTATGGTTGAGAAATTGAGTGGGGCAAACCTCCTGGCTAGGATAGCCTTCATAGCCATTTGATTTTTATCATCCCCAGTGGAGTCACCAACATATTCTAAACAATGGAGTCACCATGGTGAATGTGCAGTCTTGAAGGTGTCCAACTTCAGTCACCATCTAAAGTTGGAGTTGTGCAGTGTCGTTCTTCCCAGAGAGATTTTCAATCTGCTCAAATCCGTCCCCAGCAATGGCGCCAAAAATGTTAGCACTGAAAGTCACACTTTGACTGCTAAAGTGCAAGCTCAACACCCATCAGAATGTAAAAGATAATTTTGGTTTTGAATAGGTGTATCAGCAAGATGGATAAAGAAAGAGAAAGGGTTGCAAATTGTATATCAGTATGCTACACCAATGGGCAATGGAGTCACAAACATCCTACTCATCGAAGGCACAAGATATGCTCAACATAAAATAAGATTATATGCTGATAAGTGGAAGAATGAAGAAGGAAAACATAAGGTAAAATGTTCACTAAACAAAGATCCTCTCAATTTAATGAATCAACAAATACTTGAATATAAACAATGACTGATGAGCAAAATACAGCAGATCCTCTGTTGCTTAGGGATCCATAAATCATTGATAGCCTTTGATCCTCAAATCTGCAATATATTCAAATAAGAAGAAATATAAATAGAAGAGTTACAATCTGAAGTCACGGCTCTCATGAGTCTCTAATAGCAGTAATGCTTACAATCATAAAATGCCCACAGGCTTACAAATGAACATACACAGAAAAATTGCCTACTCCTACTCTCTCTAGCCTCTCTTGGCTCATCCCTCCACTCTCTCCAAGAGATATTTCCTTATTTAAATAGACAATAGCATCCAAATGAACTAAGGAGGTTGAATCCCATCTCCTCCATTGGATTCTAAGCCTTGGAGATAGGTGGCAACAATCAAAGAGACAAAAATCCAACAAACTGCTAATTTTCAGGAATTTGTTGGAAGTCATTAATAAAATGTTTCCACCTCATTGCATGAGGCCTTTGCTAGAGATAAATCTTAGGTCCAGGTGTCCCTTGACATATAACTGATCCTTGAGAAGTCATTCAAACCCTCCTTGACATGTGACAACCTCCCAACAAGGCGGATATCAAAACCGTGACCGCTACAAGAAATTAGGCAGCACTGTTGTAAAACAGTTGGGTAGAGCCACTTCTATGTCTAATATCTCTCAAACCATAACACATTTTGAAAAAATGAGAGAGGTTGTTTTTATTTGGCATGTTATGAACAAAATGTCCTCCAGTTTTCAAAAATACATTTTCAATTGTTCAGAATCCAAGTTTAAAATTGGTGACTAAAAACTGGTAAAATAACTCTGCACAATTCGTTTTCTGCCAGAAATATTAGGTAGCGCAACTTATGTTGCACCTGTGTGTAGGTTTAGGTAGCAATGTCAAAACGCAACGCCTTCAATCTTGAACGTGTGCAGAGAAGTTGGTGGTCTTTTTATAATGTTGAACCCATTGTGTTTAGGTGTCTTGGCAATATAGTAGGTTGTGCACTTTACCACTGAGGGAGTTAACACTTTAGAAAAAACCCAAAACTCTGATAGTTAGGACTCTTCTAGTTGCAAATTCTTGTGCTAACACAACCATTACCAATTCCAGAGAAGAAGTGGGAAGTGATAACCATTGATTTTATAACTAAATTACTTAGGACAACAAGACAACATGATTCAATCATGGTAGTGGTTGATAAATTGAAAAAGGCTGCTCATTTTGTTCCTTGAAAACAACTCATACAACAACTAATATTGTAGAAATTTACTTGAGGGATATTGCTAGGTTTCATGTGATACCTAGGACAATTGTCTCAGACAAAGACACAAAGCTTACTTCAAATTTCTGAAAGGGATTATTTAAAGGATTTGGTACAAATCTGAACTTTAGCACGACATACCATCCACAGTCAAATGGGTAGACAGAGAGGTTCAACTGAGTAATTGAAGACATGTTGAGAATGTATGTGATGGATAAGCCATCTAAGTGGGAAGATTACTTGCACTTGGTTGAGTTTGCCTATAATAATGGATATCAAGCTTCATTGAAAATGAGCCCATTTGAAGCTTTGTATGGTAGGAAATGAAATACTCTAGTGAGCTGGGACAACCCAACAAATAGAGTAGTACTTGGGCTAGAGTTTCTCAAGGATATGGAAGACCAGATGCCTAAGATTAAGAAGAATTTAAAGGCAGCTCGAGATAGACAAAAATATTATGCATATAAGAATAGGACAACAAGAGAATTTAAAGTGGGGGAACATGTTCTTTTAAAAGTAAAGCCCAAGAATAGCTCTTTGCAGTTGGGTAGTTGTACAAAGTTGGCAGCTAGATTCTGTGGTCCATTTGAGATATTAGACAAAATAGGGCCAGTTGCATATATGCTTGCATTGCCTGCTTCCATGAATGTGCATGATGTATTTCATGTCTTTTTGCTAAAGAAATGTGTACATGATCCTAACCATGTTATTGATTGGCATGTGATTCAGGTAGAGTACCAAAAGGAGACTTTCAGGTCTAGCCAGTGCAAATATTGGATAGAAAAATCAAAATGCTCTGGAATCGAGCTATAGAGATGGTAAAAGTTCAGTGGACCTACTACAGTCTTGAAGATGCTACGTGGGAGCATGAATATGCCATGAAGGTAGAGTACCTGCAACTTTTTGAATAAATTTTGGCATTTTTATTCTTTTTTTATATATGCATCGAGGACAGTGCCAAAATAAGGAGAAGGGGATGTAACACCCCAGGGTTTGAGCCCCATATTAAATAATGTATTTGCTAATTGCTGAGAGGTCAGAGTGCCCAAACAATTAAAAAAGGCTAGTGTGCCTAAGAAATGTAATTTTTTATTATCATTATTAATAGTAAATACATCGTTGGTTGCTAGACGAACAAGAACTAGAGTTATAGGGGGATATGATTCCACAAGAAGGGCGCTTGAGGGGCTAAGTATTTATTTCATTTTTTTAATTACTCATTTTGTGTAATGGGGGGAATAAATTACATGAGCTTCTTGGGGGAAGGCCATGAGGTTCTTGATTCCCAAGAATTACATAAACCCGTCCTTGGTCTGTTGGGGGGGTTCATTCTCTCTCTCACTCTTGTTCTCATTCTTATTGTGTTGTTGGTCGCTTCACTCATTTTTTTCACTCACTCACTCATTCACTCGTTCTCTCACGTGTTCATTGTTCACCCCTCTTGTGGAGATTGCACTCCATTCATTCCCTCACTCATTCATCTTTCCTCATGCATGTCTGGGCTTGGGAAAGGAGGACGAACTTCTAAAGTGAAACAATGGTATTGTTGGTTGTAGAGATTGATGGTGTAATCTAGCCATGAATCAAGGCCTGCATGTCTGAGATCCTTTGGTCGGTGTCCATCTTTTCTCACAGTTGTGAGTCATGAGAGTCCCAACATGGAGATTCTGGACCAACTGCATTGGAGCCCTGGAAGGAGAAGGATAACCTAAGGGACTGCGTGGCAGAGAAGGGAGGGGGTCCATTCTCTTGGGTGGTGCAAGATGGGTAGAAGAGATGTAGGTACTTGGATTGTTGTGAGTGTTGGGAAGCCTGTGAGAGATTGAGTGCTAACTGGTTTGTGAATCTGAGTAACACTCTGGAACCATCCTTGTGGATTCATATCCCTGGCTCGGAGGTGACATTGTTGTTGAGACTTGGAACAACAATGTCTACAGTCGGGTGGAACGTCCTTGGTCTACATTCAGTCGGTGGTTTATTTGATTAAAGATAAATGATCTTTGTTATAGTATTATTTATCTGTGTATGATTTATTTCTCTATGTATTTATTTATCGTTGAATTTAATATTTAGAGTGTGCATGCTTGTTGGTTATTGCGGTGCATGTTGTATGTTTCATTTATTTTATGTGTAGCATCAATCTTGATCAATGCATATGAATCTTTCATGCATCCTAGTTATTTAGAGTTAGGACAGGGGTCGAATTAGTCCACAGAAGGGACTAAAAGTTAGTGTGCTCAACCTGTGGGTGGATGGGTATGTTACACTCCATGACCAAACCCTTCATTGTTTCTCTACCATAATAGAGACAAAAGAAAATTTGGGTTATAATTGATCATACACGAGTACATACAAAGGCTAGGTATCTCCATTTTAGGGTCAATATACCACTTCACTACCATGCATGGAAATAATTAAAATGGAGAGGGAGATGCTCAGTCAAATGTGTTGGATGGGTGGGAGAAACAATGTAATAAAGTGTGAATTCAATACCACAACCACCCCAACACAACTCTATTTCCATGTGGATGTTTTCATATGCCATGTCGACTCATCCATGTGGGAAATTAGACTATGTAAAATAGGGTGCATCATTATTGGTGTCCTTCCCATATGGGAAAGTATTCTTTGAACCCTTTTTAAAATATATATATATATTTAAACTTAAAAAAAATAAAAAAATAAAAAAATAAAATTGTAGATTGTTTGATGACACGTGCTCTATTCACTAAGGCTTTAACATGGCCACTAACAATTTCTATGAGTTGGAGCTAATGGTTTGGTATTTCTAAATAGGATCAATTGCAAGCTTATTTCAGTAAAATGGATGCCTATTGTAAGTGGAGAAATTCAAGTTTCCAATAATGTGAATTAATCAAATTATACTCTTATTTTTTATACAAAATATATTTTAAAAACTTACATATGAAACTTTGAATTGTTGCATTGCATTTCATTATGCATGATAAATATGGATTAGAGAATACAATACAAACAAGAGCCATGAGACTACAATGCCTAACTTTATTTTAAGATTTGTAAATGTGCTAAGCGTTTAGTTTAAGATCTGTGAATTGGCAGTCCAACTCTGACTCTCTATAGGCAAGTCAAACTTTTCCAACATCAATTCAGATCCACAAGTATTGACAGATCAGACCCTGAGCCACAAGTAACTCATGCGTTATTAAGTTTCCCGCCGAGTCTAACTTGAAAGTGGATGGAAAACTCACGGGAATCAAATAACAAGACCAAAGACTAAAGATCACAATGTTGTATGAGAGAGGGAGAGATGATAGCAAAGCATGATCTTATATAAATGTATGAAGACATATTATGATTTTCATTGAATATAAACTTGAAAATACTCATGAAAACAAGTTTCAGATACAAATGCAACATATATGATCTATGAATTATCATATATGGCCATGTTCTCCTCCGCCACTCTCTCCTCCAAGTTTCTCTATAACACATTTGAAATGCATATTATAGACATAATTGTAAGTACTTATATTGAAAAAAAAACTAATAATTACAATTAAATTATTATACATCAAATCATGGTTACAAACTTTCAACCATGCTTGATACCTGTGAATCGCCAACTGGAGCATCTTCCAAGATGGAAGGAGAAGGTTGTGTCATACCCAAGGTCCCCTCCCAATTCTCCTATAATACATACATACATACATATATAAAACATTTTAAAATAATTTAATGAATTAAAATTAAATGATTGACACTTGAAATCATAGTTTTAAACTTTGAAACATGCAATACATGTGAGCTTCCAATCAAAACATCTTCCAATATGCAAGAGGGTTTCCCCATACCCAAACTCCCTCGAGACATGAGACTACCCCCACCACCATTATATTTGAACATTTGAATTGTCAGACATTTTGTTTTTAAATTAAAGTTTTAAATGACACTGCAATTTTCATAACTACAAAAGTTTCAAACATGCAATTATACCTATGAAGTCCCAACCTATGGAAAATATCCCATGCACAGTGATGATAGTCCCAAATTTAATGATGAATCATTTAACATTTGAATGAACTGCAATTAATGAACATAAAAATTTTGTGTTACTTCAAAAGTTGTGATGATGTGGATCTAATAAAAGAATTATCATTGAAAAAATTACCAATTGTAACACATACCAATCCAATTCCCTCTTCCTCATGCTCAATTAAGTCTTGCCAATCATTGCAAAAGAACTTTGCATAAGCATGTACCTCTTTGAGGCTAATGCGGTCTATCGCACCATATGCCTTATATAAAAAATTATGATGGGAATTGGATTGTTTTCTCTGTCAGTTCAAACTGACATCAATACCAACCAAAGATGAATTTAAATTATCATATATTGCATTCGTCGCCACCTGACCAACTTGTGAAGTGGCCTCCATCTCTGAACGTAAAGAAACCACCCTTGGTGGACAAGATACCAAGGGTGGTGGAGGTATAGGAAATGTTAGTTCTTGAAATGCACCTCTTCGATTATACATTCAACCTTTACCAACAATATAATATTTTGATGGTAGGTAGGTATAACGAGGGTGCATATTCTCAAAAAACTTTGCATAGAAAAATCTCACAAAATAATATGGCACCTCATCATTCCATGGAAATATACCATATGCTACCAATAATCGATCATAAATATGGATAGCAATGTTAGGGTGCTTGAAATATTGCACCTTCAACATTGGTCACTTTGTTCCTTGTTTACAATTAAACATTTTTTTGCTTTCTCTTTTGACACCCTTTTCTCTATTTCGGTCCATTTATCAGGGCCCATCGCTCTAACTAGCCATCCATAGAATTTTTCATAAGAGAGAATGTAGAAGTAGACAAATAGTGATATATATCCACAAGTAGCAATAATTTACAATTGAGAAGTGCTTCATTTATTTGTATGAGAGATATAACATCCTTATGACACAATATAATCCCTAAAAACATAAAATAATCCATTTATCTCTCACAAACCTTAGAGATAAGGAAATGATATACAAAAATACATGATACCTAAGTTGATAGGTCACTAAGACCCCCAATGATGCCTCCATTATGAATTAAAGTAGTTCAAACATCAAATCATCCCTCATAAATGTGCTCTAGATCTCACATGTGTGGCCTCATGAAGGGGAAGGTTCATTCCAAAGTTATGTCTAGGGGCTCAAAAGTGAATTGTTTCCATGAAAGGGTGCAATGTTTCATCTCCAAGAGGTGTGTCATATCTCCAAGAGGTGTGACGTCTCATGAAATGGTGGCATGCCATCATCAACAAGCCTAATGTCTCATAAAAGATGCCCCATCATCATAAAGGTGCAACATCCCATCATAGAAGTGCAATATCCCATCATCGAAATTTATAATCATCATGGAAAAGGTCCTCTCTCCAAGTGTAACGTCGTCGTGTAAAGGTCCAACGTCCTATAGAGAAAGTGGAATTCCCTCAATCAAGTGGTGGGACAGCCTCAACAAAAGTATGTTAGTATCCCCTCAATATCCTTCAAAGGATCCAAGTGTCAATCATGCAAGTGGTTATGTGCAATCCATTATCCAAGGAGGGGCTCATGTAGTCCAATGCATCATGAATACCGGAGGCAAGGTATACAATTCAAACACAACATATAAAGTGAGTCGTGTCCATGCAAAATCGATTAGATAGATTATAGGATCATTATTGCCCCCTATTAGGTGTGCTAATACCCAAGATAAGAAGTATGTCCCAAGGAACCCATCAAGGAGTATGTGCAATGGTATGTGGTATGGATTTTCATTGGCATTCAAGGTCATGTATGATAGTCATCCTCATGAGCAAATTCGTAGAGAGGGTGCTTGGGAGAGTTACCATTTCCTTAGCATTGTGTCTTTCCAAACCCATGTTTTCCTTTATTTATTACTTCAATTACCAACTTAACAAGAACTCTATAGAGTTCTCGTTTTGGGGGGTGGGGGCACATTTTTTACCTCGTTTTGAAAATTTGTGCTATCGATAGCACAATTTTTTTGCAATGGTTAAAATTCAGACTCATTCAGACCCGTTGCATTGACAACTGATGTCATTGTGGACAAAGACTATAAAATTGTCCCTTGAATCGAAAAGTGATGTTACCAGTAGCACCAAGTTTTTTTTTTGGAGTTAAAATTATATCTTAATTGAAACTGTGGCCTCGACAATTACTATTGTCATTGATAAACAACTCAAAATCAGCTCTTAAATCATCGCTTAAAAATTCTTTTTAGATTTTTTTAAAATTTACATTAAAAAAATAAAGAAATTAAAAAAAATAAAAATCCGACAATTAAAAAATTTAATTTTTTT
>JASDQU010101794.1:659855-712449 GCA_032191745.1 Picea mariana | reverse complement strand
TTATTTAAAAAAAATAAAAAGATATAAGGAAATTAAAATATATATTAAAAAATCTAAAAACACAAATTGAAATAAAAGAAATAAAAAAAAAAATTTAAATAAAAATTTAAAACAAAAAAAAATATTTTTTAAGTTATATATATATATATATATATGAAAATTTGGGGAAATAAAAATAAATAAATAAACTAAATTTATTTAAAAAAACTAAAAAGATATAAGGAAATTAAAATATATATTAAAAAATATAAAAACACAAATTGAAATAAAAGAAATAAAAAAAGCTGAAATTAAAAAATATATATATTAAAAAAACTAATGAAATACAATTTTTTATACAAAATATTAAAAACAAAAATTAAAAAAACTTTAAAAAATACATAATATCCGATTTAAAAGCATTAAATTTAAAATAAAATATTTTAAAATAATATATATATATATAAACATTTTTTTTTTGTAAGTAAGAGTTTGTATTAAATATAAGAGTCCTTCTCAGAACCAGGATCCAAAATACATAGACATAGTTATTCGGTTGTAATTATTGAACTACTCCAGGAGGAGAAACCAATTCAGCCAACCGTAGTTAGCAAGTAACCAAAAAAAAGTGTAAACTGTTTCTGTCCATGCTATAGAAAACTAGATTCTTAACTACCACTAGAACTAAAGTAGGGGACCAACACAGTGTAGTCTGGAACATACTCGGGCAAGGTGCCAATCCATGGTTCTTCAATGACAGGTGTCCCGCCGGTCCATTGCATGTCCATGGCGCTGTGGTTCTTGTCGTCTGGCACTTGGAGGCTGCTGCCCTTCGCTTCTGTTGTCGCTGCCGAACCTGCGATGTCGCTTGCTCCTTCCATATTTGCCCAGGTCGCCGTCTGCGCGAGAGGACTCGTGGCACCTTGTTGGCCTTCCTTCCCCTCGGATAGAGGACTCTCTGTTGTGGAGGCGTGTTGCTGACTGCTCACATAATCGCTGGGGCTCTCAGAGGCTTCACAAGAGTACTCAGGAACGACTGGAGAGGGAGTAGCCAGGAGCTGGAGGAGTATAGAGAGGCGCCCCTCCATTTGTTGGACTCGGAATTGGAGATCGCTCACCCCCTCACGAAGCTCAAAGACTAAATCGTAGAGAATAGCAGAGTGTTCACGCGGCAGAGAGGTAGGAAGCTCCGGTGAATTATGGCGAGGTCGACTGTGGCGTGAAGCCGGAGGAGAGAGGGAGTGCTTGACTCGGTGAGAAGGCCGAGCTGGAGTCCAGAAGGTGTCCACAATGGCCAAGTTTTCCCGACCTGGAACAGCAGAACCAGAGGGCGAAGAGGATGTGCGGGGGCGCCGTGGGTGCCACGGAGAGCCCCGACGGGGACGCATGCGATGGCGAGGCATGGCGGGACTCGGCTTCTGCAGAGGGTCTGCAGAGCCAAGGAAAATGAGGAGGGCTGCCCGAAAAACCATGAAAAACACAGAGCGCTGGTTGAAACCACACCACCAAATGAAAATGCCGAGAGGGTGTTGCATATTGCAATGCATGGAGGCGGTCGAATGAACTGGAGTTATTGCTCCTGCCGTCGACGATGAATGCTCTTTAAAGCTCGGGGGTGACGGCTGCGTGGAGCACGAACCGGGCACATAGCTCCGTGCCCCGCTGGCCGCCCCCTTCACCCGCACTTTGCCAAGTGGCCCACGATACCATCCCATCCGGGGGATATATATAAACATTTTATTAAAAAAACACTTCTAAAATAAATTTCCTAAACAAATAAATATTGCATTCATGTGGGTGTCCTCATCGCCCCCCACGACGCCAAACAATACAATTACAACATAAACAAATTTAAATTTTTAAATTTTTAATTTTTTTTAATTTTAATCCAATTTGTTATTATTTTAAATTTTAAATTCTTTTAATTTTTTTTAACTTTTGTATTTAATTTTATTACATATGTTATTAATTGTGTTGTTTTTTAATTTTTACTTTAATTTTAATTAAATTTAGCATTGTTTGTTTTTTAATTATTAAATTTGTTTAGAGTTGTATTTTAAAATTGATCTTAACTTTTTATTTTTGTTTTTGAATTTTTTTTAAGTTGTTTTATTTTTATTTAAATATTGTTTTTAAAATATATGTTTTTTGAATTTTTAAAGTTTTAATTCAAGATTTTTTATATTTTGTATTTTAGATTTTTTTTTTAAGTTTTAAATATTTTTTTAATGTTTTTAAAAAAAAAAATGCATTTTTTTTTTAAATTATTGTTTTTTGGAAAAAATTTTATTTTTTTTATTTTTTAAGTTAAGTTTTTTTTTCACCTTGTTTTTAATCCTTTTTTTTTTTAATTTAAATTTTGAATATACTTTTTAAATGTGTTTTTTCTTCATTTTTAAGAAAAAATTATTTGTGAAGATTTTCTCCTTTCTAGTTAGTTATTTTTAATGTAAATTAACAAAAAAAAATTGTTTGTACATAAATTTTCAAGTGACCATTTGGAGTCCAATTTTGGGTTATTTATTTGCATAGGAATTGGTTGTCAAGGTTACAATTTCAATTAGATCGTAAAGAGCTATAATTTTAATGTTTAAAAGAAAACATTTTGCTTTAGGTAGCACCACTTTTTGATTTGGCTGTTGATTTTAAGGTTTTTCCGAGCTACTCTATGGGTTTTGAAGGTCATGCTTGAAAAATATTATAATTTTGACCCCATTAGAAAAAATGGTGCTACTGGTAATACCACTTTTTTATTTGGGGGTTGATTTTCATGTTTTTTATGCAAAAATATGGGTTTTAAGAGCTAGAGTTCTAGTTTTGAGTTCACAATTCTCGTTAAGTTGGTAACTTTATTTTCAACCTTTTTTTGCTTTTGACATTTTATTTATTAGTTCTTTTTGTTAGGTATGCATTCATTTCATAGGACTTGGGGTGATGGCCTCTTAGCAAGGGGTAGAGCTCATGATTCACTTCTTTCTTGTTTTTTGATACTTTGGTCATGTTGTGTGTTTCTTTTCATGCGTCTTCCTTGTGTTTTCTCATTTACTTGTTTTCATTTATTGATTAATCATATGCATTTATAGTGAGTTGTAATTTTTCTTTACTCTTGTATTTCATAATAATAATTAAAAAGTGATGTTATGCTTTTATTGTCTTTTACTTTACACATTTCATATACCATGGGGATCGTATTCCACTGCCCATCTTTACTAATTCTCTTATGTTAGAATGTAGCAAGATTTTTTAGGTTTGATGCAGAGAAAAGGTCTTGTATTTTGAGAGATCGTTGAGGTTCTCATGCGCTCTGCAATGAGTACATGTCCCCGTGTTGGAGCCAGATGTTACCCCCTTACTTCTAGGGGTAACTAGAGAATATGTTTTCTATACGATCCACATTCCAAACAACAGTTCCGATGATGAAATTCCAGACTCTCCACATACAGTTTCCTACATATTCCTTCCATTACATGCTTAGTTCATTCACAACAGATGATATGGTACATTACACACGCAGGTACATTGTTTTGACACTTTATATCAAGTGATAATGTCAATGTTTAGGGCATGAAAATGGTGATCATGGGTTAAATTAGATAATGAATCAAGATTCTTAATTATTCTTTTTTCCTTGTTTCACCTTGGTGTTAATCATCATCTCCTAGTCAAGTGTTGTCACTCTTGGGAAAAGTTGTACTACTCGGGAGCCTTAATAGGGGTAATGTTTCCATATCCCTTACCATGTATAACATATTCCATATGTCCTTTATCCATTGTCATTTCTTTTGGTTTGCTTGTTAGATGTCTCCCAAAAAGGTACATGCTTCATAATCCCATGAGAAGAAGGGGCTCGAATGCACGAGGTTGATGCAGATTTATGAAAAAAATTATATAGAAAGAGAAAAATCCCTGATTCAAAATTCAAGGCAAAGAAAAAAATAAGAAAAACAAATTATTAAAAATTAAGAAAGAAGTGAAGCATGAGCTCCACCCCCTCACCAAGAGGCCATCACCCCAAGTCCTATGAAATGAATGCATACCTAACAAAATGACACAATGAAAATAGGGGTTTGGAAAGACACAATGTCAAGGAAAAGGTATCTCATTTCCTAAGCAATCCCTCTACAAAGGCACTCATGATGATGACTATCATACATGGCCTTGCATGTCAATGAAAATTCACCCATGAAGTAAACCCCAATCCATACCACATACATTGCATATACCCCTTGATGGATTCCTTGGGACATACTTCTTATCC
This sequence comes from Picea mariana, assembly GCA_032191745.1. Classification (NCBI taxonomy): domain Eukaryota; kingdom Viridiplantae; phylum Streptophyta; class Pinopsida; order Pinales; family Pinaceae; genus Picea; species Picea mariana. The sequence continues at coordinate 708,212 of JASDQU010101794.1, read as the reverse complement.
TAGGTACTAGCACACCTAATAGGGGGTAATAATGATCATCCCACACCTAAACATGGAAAATTGTATAACTTTGTAAGCTAGTGTGAAGTTTGAAGAGGATGCTTTATGAGATTTATCTAATGGTTTTTTTGTTGACATGACTCACTTTATATGTTTTGTTTGAATTGTGTATCTTACCTTCGATATTCATGGTGCATTGGACTACATGATCCCCTCCTCGGATGAAGGACTTCACATAGCCACTTTCTTGATTGACACTTGGATCCTTTGGAGGATATTGAGGGGCTACTAGCATACTATTTTTGAGGTTGTCCCCACCACTTGATTGAGGGTGTTCCACCTTCTCTAGAGGATGTTGGACCTTTGCATGAGGATGTTACACTTGGAGAGAAGACGTGGCACATTTTCTATGATGATTGGACCTTTTGATAATGGGACATTGCACCTTTATGACAATGGGGCCCCTTTGATGAGACATTGGGCATCTTGATGATTATATGGCACCATTTGATGAGATGGCACACCTCTTGGAGATAAAATGTTGCACCCTTTCATGGAACGTTCACTTTTGAGCCCCTAGACATCACTTTGGAGTGAATCGTCTCCTTCATGAGGCCACATATGCGACACATGTGAGATCTAGAGAACATTTATGATGGAAGATTGTGGAGGAATCATTGGTGGTATTAGTGACCTATCCACTCATATATCATGTATTTATTTTTATGTATTTTTACCTTATCTCTAGGGTTTGTGAGAGATACAGGAATTATTTTATGTTTTGGGGCTTCTATTGTGTGAGAAGGGTGCTAGATCTCTCATATAAATAAGAGAAGCACTTTTCACTTGTAAATCATTGCTACTTGTGGAGATATATCACTACTTCTCTACTTCTACATTCTCTCTTATGAAAAATGCTATGGATGGCTAGTTAGAGTGATTATTTGGAGAAGATGTTCTTGTGGATGCTTTGCTACTACATGGATATTCATTGCTAGGGTTTTGATGGATAAGCGATTTCTCGAGTAAGTGGTTTATTGTCATCTTATGGATTTGTTTATGAATGCATTAAGTGTAATGTTGCTTTTCTAGTGTTGGTTGAGCATTCTCTTGGATTTTCCTTGAACAAGCCCTTCTTATCAAATATCTTGGAAGGTTACTAGTGAAGAAACTTCCCTTGAATTGTCCTTAATATATTAGGAGGATATCCCATGCTTAGTAGTGAAAAACCTCCAGATATCACCCTAAAATCCGCTCACTTCTCTCCAAAGGAATCCTTAATTGACCCCATATGCCCAAACATATAGTAGGCACTAGTTACTCTCTCAATATTCAATCATTAATTTATGAATTGTACTCTCTTTATTCCGGGGTTAGATTAGGGTTTTGTAACAACAATTTTTCATTTTCAGCCATAAATAACCTAGACATTTTGAATTTGTGTGCATGCTGTTGGCATAATTTACATTGTAAAACCCTAAAATAATTTGTTTATTTATTATTACAACCATTTGGGGCTAGAATTCTAGGGTTGTTATATGCCTCTTCAATTTTTTATTTTGTTGATGAAGAAACCCTAATTTATTCCATGGTTTAACCCTATTGTTTCATTTGTTTATTAGTTGTTATTTGGATGATTTTAATTTTTTTGTAATAACTTGTTTTCCTATTGTAATTTAACATATTTTCCAAGTTTTACAATAGCCCTAGGTTTTTTCTTCATTTTTAGTGTTTGGGGATCCTCTTGAGCCTTGACTTGGAAAACCTCCTAGATTGACCTAGATCCTCATATCTTCAAATGTGGAAATTTATTTGTCTTACCACCTTATTAATACCTTGTTTATCTTATTTCATTGGCGGTAGTTTGAGTAGTTACCAAGGGGGGGGGGATAGACTTGATTGTGTCTTGCCTAGGGATTCTTGGAGGCTACTAGGGAAGCCTCCCTTGTGTTGGATTTTCTCCTTCACTAAAGAGAGGGAATTCGTTGCCTAGGTGACAATGGTGAAATATTCCAATGTTCCACTTGTCTTGTGCCTCATGAGGGATTTGCAATAAGGTGCTAGATTATGTGGTAACATGTCATCCTTGGTCCATTTAAAAAATCGATTTGCTACCACTTGGCCCATTTGAGGAATCGAGTTGTAGAGCCACCTTACGTAAAGTACTACCCATGGGAATTGAAGTGATTAAGCCACTAGCCTGCAAAAGAGATAGGATTGGGTACATGACAAGTCTGGTTCACTCTTAGTAGAGGCATTGGGGTAAAGGATTTAGTAACATGTAGGTGATTATCAATACATGAAAGGGAGTTGGGGCCCATTTGGTGAAGAAATGGTAAAAAAAAATGTAAACATAAACCTCGGTCCATTCCTTCCTTCCTCCAGTTCGTTCATTCATTCATGCCTCTGAGTTTCAATTACTCTCTTGAATCATGCACTCTCTCACAATGACAGATCTTGACCCCTCCCGAATCCTTCCCTCTCTCACAATGACAAATCTCAACCCCTCTCGAGTCACACTAGCGACGAAAACTCCTTCGATCGACGACTCCTCCCGATTCAAAACCTACCATCACAATCCAACGGCTCTTAGGGCAGCTAAAGGTCCAACGGCAACATACTTCGACGGCGGATATGACAGTGGCCACATGCTTCGATGAAGGACACATATTTTAACTTTATTCCATATATTTTTAAATTATGTTAAATTTTTACATTTTTAATATATTTTGTATTGCATAGAATGTGTATTTCTTATATTTTTTACTAAATTTTTATTGTTTATTTTATTACGTTGAATTGAGTTTATTATAGTGATTGCCTCAACCCTCCAGCATTGAATTTAATTATATATAATTTTTTATTTTGGAAATTTTGAAATTTATAGTATCCCGAACTTAATGTTGATTTTTATCACAATTTTTCATTATCAAATTTTTTTGAACTTCAAGGTCGCCTAAATCAAATCATGTGACTTAGGTTACAATCACAGAGAGAAAGAAATAGTCTTTATTCAAAATATCTTTGGAATATAAAAAATACCTTGAAAATGGTTGGATGAAAATAGAAAGTTTAAGGGTCAAAATTGTAAATGATCGAAACATAAGATGCTCGTCATATTTGAATACAGAGGTTTGGACAGATTTGTATTGGGAAAAGAATTGTAGAGGCAAACCGATGTAGATGCTTAAGTGATATATGATGTGGAGAATTGAGCGGTTGTGATGTTGATCAAGCGGTGACAAATGAGATGTTTATCGAAGTTCAAAATGGTAATGATGCATTTTTCATGTGGGGCAATATACGAGACATGCATGAAACTTTAGATAAATGTTAGGCCATATAAGTAGATTTTGCAAGAAGCAGTTATGGGATGAAAAGTACAACCCAGAGCATTCTTTCGATGATCAATCTAGAACGAAACATGCTAATGTGGTTGAACATAAGGAGAAGGAAGAGTTCTATGTGTTCATGGCTAGAAACAAGGATTCAAAGAGCAATAAGGATGATTGGTATTGTTACCTCTTGGATCTGCACACAAGATAAGTCCAATCTTCCTGGTACAAACCCTAGGGGAACTCTTGGAAGTTCTACCCACTGTCACCTCAGTACAACCTCCCTTCACTTTAGACCAACTCCCCTTGAGCACAAGGGAGGTTTCCCTAGATCAAGTCATTAATTTGTCTATTAGCACAAATATGAAAATTAGATTAGTGATTTGTGTGTTTAGTGATCTTCTTTAAATAAAGGGTGAGAAGACAAGATTGGCTAAGTGCCTTGTCCTTTGGGCAAATAGAGTGAAAGAATTACTTGATGAAGGATTTGTGATATGACAGAGAAATTAGTGAGTAATTTTATACATGAACATCACCAATTAACTCAACCATATTGATGCAAAGAACTATATAATAAGATCGTTAACATGCTTTCTCATTTACGAGCTCAAAACCAACCAGCATATAATGCAATCAATAAAATAAAGAGACACACAACATCCATCAAATAAGACTGGACAAGAGCCTTAATCTCCATTTACAAGCATTGATTATTATCAAAGGACAAGAAGGAGATGAATACCTCTCCAAAATGTCCTCTAGCATCCAAAACAATTCACAAGAAGTATGTAATAGATCTATCAAGGGGTCCATAACTCAAAGGTAAGTTTCACACTCTCCCCACTCGGGTTCAAATTCACAATGAGACATTGGCCCATTTTGATAATTCTAGAAGGGTAGATGCCCCTTTGGATAGAGGTCCCATCGTATGTGCCTCGAGACACCTTGATCCTTGCTAAGTCACAAATTATTAGTATATTTGACTTGTGGGTTGTTGGATATACTCTTGGGTTATAGTGTCAACCAATGTTACAGTTACCATGATAATATAGAAATTATTGCAATATTACCTCCAAAACCCAACTCAACAATAATATCATCGATATTTATTGCAATGAATTCCAATTTAGAAATTATTGTGATAATTTGTAAGTATTGCAATAACTTATTTAATTAGCGTGCGATGATACAAATTATCACCCTATTGATATCCAACCCGCTTTAAGATGTGATTTTTCGCTTTTTAACCTCATTTTGGAAAAGTTACTAATGGGATTAATCTTTGAGGGTACTATGACCATTTTCCATCAAGCAAACAAGAGGAAATATGTAGTTTCATTGCCATCAACAAGCATTTGTGGAGTGGAGATTTGCTCCAAACTACCATATCCATATTCCTAAGTTTGTAGAAAAAATTATGCCTTTATTTTCTTTATTTTCAAGATTTACTATAGGGTTTGCAATGTCCATTGGATATGCCTATTTTTGCCATTTTTTAATGGGATATTTAACACTTATGTAGCTATGATATTTTAGTTGCAACATTCTTTAAGTTTTTTGTGGATTTGGATTATGAATTTCCCCATTTGATTTGTGTCGTAGGTTTAAATTTTAAAAATTTAATCAGTGCTCTACAAAATGACAAAGCCATTTGGTCCAAAGTGGGAGTATAACAAAGATAAGTTGCAAACTATGTGGAATGGAAATGTTTGGTAGAATCCACTGCTTGAAATACCACCTTGCCAAAAACCCAAGGCATGATGTGGATATTTTCCCTACAGCTACTCCAGACGTTTTCCTTATTGCAAAGAACTCAATTCTTAATATTTCTAGGAAGAAATATTAGAGGGAAGAATTAAGTAATTGCATGGGAACTACAAGCTTCTCAAGGGCGAGGAAAACCTAATCCTCGGCCACACCTTAGTGCAATATGAATACCTTTATAGTATATAGATGCCTCATGATGCACTAGTACAAAATGGGAGATAAGTGACCAAAAAAATGACCAAAATCTACATATAAATGACCACTTTTGATTTGCCAATCATTGGTGGCTAATTTTCGGTCTCTTATCAAGTGACCAAAAATGTGGTCATATTTAGTTTGGTCATTTATAGCTTGTCTTGTGGTCATTAATTTGGTCATTAATTGTGACCAAATTAATGACCACAAGACAAGCTATAAATGACCAAAATAAATATGACCACATTTTTGTTTGCGTGATAAGAGACTGAAAATTAGTTACCAAAACTGTCATTTGGTCATTTATATGTGAATTTTGGTTGTTTTTTTGGTCACTTATCTCTCATTTTTTGGTCATTTTATATGTGAATTTCGGTCATTTTGTTTAGTCACTTATCTCTCATTATTTGGTCACTAATTTAGTCATTTTTAGTCGTTTTATATGTGTTCATTATTCTCATAGAAAATTTAAGTCTATGTCAATGTCTCTAAAAACACTAAATCACACTTTCTACCCATGAATAAAAATCAAAACTTAATTCATCCAATCCAACCTCCTTGTAAATTTAGGTTGAATATCTTAATTCACAAACATTTTAAAAAATGCACAAATATAAATGTTGTCATAAGATTAATTCCTATCCCATGACATGCTAGAAATGCTCTAAAAATAACATTTACCACAACACATACTATAACAACAACCACATCTAGAATTATAGTCCAGAAAACAATACAAGGAAACTACAAACTAATAAAATAATGGTAAATCCTCGTAGATGGAAATTCACTGATTCTACCTCGACTTCTCGAAAAATCACTTCAATGAAATGAAAGAAAAGGACATAATTCATTCCACTTACCTCAAATTCTAATGCATGCCAATTCACACAAATCTTCCCGTGAACGGAAAGAAATCAAACATTATTTTCCTTACCTAAACGAATAGTTCCATTTAAATCAGAGGCAAGATGGATTGAGAATAAAGTACAATATGATGCATACTAACTTTGGTGCAAGACCCAAAGAGCAAAAGAAATAGTAACTGAAACTATTAAACAACTTTTTTTTATTTTTTAAGTTGTGGATTACCAATATATTAAAAACTTCAAATGAAAAGACAAAATTAGAGAGATGGATAATTCCAAAGCAATCCAAATTCAAATACTACTAATCATAGACAAACAAAAGCATATATCCACAATAGCCCTAGTACCCTTTTGAATCCTTGAAAGATGAATAATTAAAGTAGGTTTGGTAGGTGGATCAGCTAGACTGATCGAGAAAGGAGAAGGTAGTAAATTGCAGATCAGTGAACTACGATTGGTCATGGAGTCAACACAACAAGTCTTTCCAAATACAAACTATACTCTCGCAAAAGAGGTAACAATATCCAATTCTCAACAATTTCGAGGTTTTAGGAGATATGAAGAAATGAAGGAGACACATTCATGAATATGTCAATCATACATCAGGTTTAATTAACACATTCACTCGGTAGAAAAATCAATAACTGGAAATCAGTCCCAGCACAGAATTAAAATGATCAAATATAACTTATGTAAGACAAGAATTTACAGCAGATCCTCTACTGCTCATGAATCTAAAATACATTGACCCTTGATACATCAGGTACAAGACATAAACATATTTAATCAGGAGGAAGAATTAAAGAGCACAACGGAAAGAGTCACTAATTATCAGACGCAATTGATTTTCCAATCAAGACATATAGCATTAAATTCATAAAAATAGAAGTCTTACAACATGATTTCCAAAACGTAGGGTTGAGCCCCTCAGCTCTCTCGAGCTTCTCTTAATGAACCCCCCTTATTACATCGTATCAGTCTCTCTTATATAGAGAATACAAGAATGGATCAACAATTTCTTAGATCCAAAAATCATGGGATAAGACCTAATAACTGGGACTTTCAAGATATCTTCATTCTAAAACAAGTTATTAGGTTCGAAATACATCACATATGCATTTCGACTTACAAGACTTTCAAACCCATCGAAATACCTAGCAAAACTGCTTAAAACAAAACACCCTAAAGACAAGGATGGATCCACAAAATCTCGTACCTTATGATCTTCATAACTAGTTTTGAATCTTCTGTTGTTGGATGATATCTTATTACTTCTAACTTCATCAAAAAGATTAGATACAACCTCCAAAAAGGGCTCAAGATAATCATCGAAGTTGATTTCTGAATGTTGGATCAAAACTATTTGGCAACTGTTGTAACAAGACTTCCTCGATGGCCAAAAACTATCTTGCAGAATGAGCATCTATTATGTAGCGCTTATATATTTGCATACCATGCATATAATCACTTGTTTTCAAAATGCACCTGAAATATTATATATCTAACATTGTATGCTCATTGTGCAACCCTATAGATTTCATTTTCTTCTTATGCAAATTCTCCATTAGTCAAAATTTTGCGCTACATAATAAAACGTTGTTGTGTATCACAAAACAGGGTATGCTTTGTTCTTGATAACAAAAATGTTTTTTGTTGCTTCCCCTTCATAAATTTGATGTAGAAAATGTCTCTGGCATGTAGATCTAGAGATTCAACATATCATACATTCTTGGATTCACCTCTTGGTTCCCCTTCCTCAACTTTTTCTGTGGCTTCTCAACTGGTGACTTCTCTAAGTCAATTTGCACCCACTGTGCAGTATGGATATGTTTCTTTCCTTTCTCTTTCTAGAGGATTATCTTCTTTCTGATCAGGGGGAGGTGGTCGTGCTTTATCATTCTATTCATCATCATGTATGACAAATACTTTTTATTTTTTCAAGGCAGGTTTAAAAATTTCCTTAGCATTCAGTCGCAACTGGTTAATGGTTGGTCTTGTATGTATTTTTCTTGGATCCTGCATCTGCTAAGTTTCGCTTTCTTTGCCTTTGTTTTTCAGAGATTTCCTTTTCTTTATAGGGATTTCAACACTCAGTTCTAAGAGTGGCTATTCATTCATGACATGTTGTCTAGTCCTCCTCCTAGTGTAGACTTGTTTAATTTCAGATGAAACATGTGCAGGTTCCACATTCCTTTGCTTCAATTTGGCATCCTCCTTAGGAACTGATCTTGATGAGCTAGGTTCCATGGGATTTTTCTCTTGCTCCTAGCCCTAGTCTGTATCCATCCAATCTGTTTTTCTTCCTGTGTGCCCTGAGATACTTTGGTTCTTTCTGAGTTTTTAGGTTTTCTAACAATTTATGTATCCACCATACTAAAGCCACAAACTTTGATAAAAGCATCCCACAGTATCATAAGATTATTCAGTTCATGTGTGGCCAGTCTTTTAATGACGACTGGGTGAATTAGACAAGTGGCAGGAGTATTGGGGTGTTTCTTGAATTTTTCAGACATCTTTAACAAGCTTCTATGAAAGAAGAATGGAAGGTTCAACTTGTTATCTCCAGTAATATGCAACAGGAATCTCATGTGAAACTTATTGATAATAGAATATCTACCATCACAGGTAAGATACCTCTGTATAATTTTCAAGACTTCTCTCCATTGATCCTTAAGCCACTTTCTTGAAATTCCCCTACTCCAGTCAGGGTTTGTATGCTCACGTTTTAGAAACTGATTCAAATGCCTTTCTTCCACTTTGACCTTTTTAAACCAACATTCTCTTTCAGTAGATAAATGAAACACTTCAGAAATATGCCAGTATGTGACCATGAAGGTTAACTTTCCAATCTCATCCATACAACCATTGAAAACCATAGCAAACGCCAGAGACAATTCGATGTGGTGCCCTTGCAATGCTTTACAAAAGTTATACCAACCCGCCTGCTGGAATTTTTGTTGTATTTATGGATCTGCATCAAGCAATTCGGTACCTTGAGGTTCAATGCGCAGAACGTTTCCACTATGTTTGCGTGTGTCTTTCATCGTGCCGAAAACCACAAGAACCTTGGCTGAAAAACACGACCTTCAGCTGCTACAAACTTGCAGACACAAGTTTTGAAAATAGGGCAAGAAAGTATGTTGATTTAATGAATTGATTCAATGAGAAATGGCCTCCAATTCGACTTTGAAATGATGATCTGACAAATGTGCTTTGATTGATAACTTCTAGCATACGAATCAGATCAAATCCAAACACAAGCTCTCATAAAACCTCCATGTGCATTAGGTGGAATGATAATGTTGCGTGATCATGAGTTATAGTGTAGCGTTGAATCATGATACCTTATTTTGGTCTTTGCGCTACAGAATGAGATTTATTATGTATCGCAAAGTATTATGTAGCGCAGAATAGGATTAGGGCTTTAAAACACTAAAGCAAAGCTTAATAATTTTTCCCATAAACTTTAAGAAATGCAAATTCATTTTCAAACAAATTAAAGAAAGCATAATGAATAGGAGGGAAGAGATTGTTTGGGTTTAGGTTTTTGGTAGGCTTAGGATAATTTTAGGATAGAGAAAGGCCTAGTAAAAATAAGTGATAACACCCAGCATGCCCATGCAGACCAACCATGCTTGCATAATGATCCACCATTATCTTCTCGTGCATTTGAAATGCATCCAACCCTCATTCAAAAACCTGCATGGCTGCAAGTAGACACGACACCAGTGATGGTGATATAATTTGGCTTCACACTTGTCTTCTTCATGTGAACATACTACTGTGAAAGTTTTGTAAAGGATGCAAGGTCCCATTGATCTCCTCCAACAATGCTTCTATATGTAGTCCACTTTCGACCAGTGAAAGTAACAAGGCCACTCAAATCTGGGGACACCACATGATTTCTAGATATTTTGGAAGTGTCATTAGCTGAGGGATTGGTTTCCAATGGAAAAATTACATTCTAAGCAGAGAACGCATCTGATTGGCGTACTTAGGTGGATGGATATCAACAATAAGAGATTTTTGTCGGCCTCTAATTGATGATGAAAACAAATTGGAGATGTAGCAACCATTATGGTCATCTTTATTGTTGTTTTGTGAGGAGACAACCAATAGACATGTTGTCGGAGACCAATTCAGATTTGCACCCTAATTTTCCAAAGGAAATTTCAAACATTTCAAGAAGTCTAATACATGAAAATTTCTCCATAAATATGGTGTCTAACTTGGCCCAGAACATAAAGAAGGTTGACTAGATCTTGAATTCCCCTCTCTAATGAGCACTAATAAAACAAGACATATCTCATTCCTCAAATTAGTGGATTGACCCTCTATATGAGGTTGTTATTATGTGGTAATTGTTTACTTTCCTAATGCCAAACACACTAGATCCTCACTAAGATGACAATCATCATCCAAAAGAAGAATAGTTTATGTCATGAGGTATTTGTTGCCATTATTTTAAATTTGGAGATGAATTCATGCTTAGACAATTTGTAGTCTCACAAACGCAGAAGGTAAATCCAACACAAAAGAATCTACAAATCATCTCCAAACCTGTATATAAATACTAGTTAGCAATGGAATTAGCATGAGTCATCCCTGACCTTGCTTGGAACCAGTCGGCCCTAGAAGGAAATTAGACACATGTTGGACTAAATTCATAAGAAACCTCCTTCAACATGCCTGTAATTATTCATTGCTCACACAGTATAGAGAAAAATTGTTGAATTATGATCAGAGGCCCATCACCCATGCATGGATTAGGTCTTTGTTGGCAGTTCTGTGTTCTACACCAATATCCCTGAGCATTTTTAAGGTAATAATGCCATCAATTTCTTTGTCCCTTATCATATATTTTGTGGTACCAACAATGATTTTTCTTTGTTGTGGTAAGTGCCACCTGAACTATTTCCTTAGCCAATAAACCATCTAAGAAACTAGAAGCAAGTGATGCAATGAATTTTTTGTAATGCCTTTCATGAATGTTGGGCAATACTTCAGTTTGTAATTTCAAAGATAATTGTCAGCAATATCTTGCATAATATGTTTTCTACTCTGTCCCAACACAACCTCTGAATAGATTACTTCAATATCAAAATTTGTGGTTAACAAAGAAATAGATTTTTTTTCTTTAAATCATGGAGTTGGATCAATAGTTACATGAATATTACAATTATTATTTTATGGACAAACATAATGAGGTCATATTTTTATTGATGACTTTTCCAAATATGAAAGGACAAACAGTGTCTTCATCCATGGCCACTCTTAAGTCTTAACACAATTGTCATCCCAAGCACCACTCTTAAGTCTTAACACAAATAGTCTTATGCAGAGTGATCTATGTACAAGTTTCTTTCTTTCAATGATGATTGCATGCTTGCTCAACAAGACTACATTTTCCATGTCATTTGACAAGACAATGCATTTCACAAAGGGAGTATGGAGGTCCCCAAGTACATTCCTTTTCTGCAGACCAAAGAGAACTATTCTATCTTCCTCCCTGCAAAGAAGGTTTCCTATTCATGTATAGAAGATTGCATCAAACAATTATTGGATGACTACACTTCTTAGTTACCTAATTTCTAAGATTTTTTTTATTATCATTTGGTTATGACCCATGTCAATGACTGCAAATTAGTTGCAATCAACAAAGACAACAGGTCCTCCAAGTCCTCTCTTTGATTCCATCAACATCCAAACATATCAGGACAACATTCTCCAAGAGGCTATACGACAATGATCTTGGTTCTCAATTCAATTTGTGGACCCAAGCCTTCTTATCAGTATAATTTGAAAGTCCTTTTGAGTTGCAAATTCATAAGCCTGTAGAAAATGGTCTTTGTTGTAGTATAGGGTACCCTCATAAACAACAAAGCTGGTCATTCTCTTCTAAATTGAAAGCAATCATCCAGATGAAGTCATGTTCTATTAATCTTGGGCATGAGGGTCCACACAATTGAAATTCTCCTCAACATACGTGCAAGAAAAAAATGTTCCCTTACCAGTTTCCAAATTCAATGTGTTGTCCCAATTGACTTTGGGGATCATGATAGGCATGCTTGCCATGAAATATATTGCCATACCCCATGCCTCATGAAGGGATGTATGAGGACATGTGATCACAAGGGAACATCTACGCGGGAATGAGCATGTGTGCCTTGACAAATGCGAGGTGCCTGGAGTATGTGATATTTTTACTGAATTAGTTCACCAAACAAGGCAGTTCCAAGGGTGTGGAGGGTCTTTCGAGTATGAGCATGTATCACATCAGAAAAATATATGAAGGGATTGTTGTGTCCCAGTACCATCCTTTAAGAGGAGCCATGAAGGACCCCATGTTCATATAAATATGGAGGATGTTATACATTATTGTGAGACAAGATTCCATTCTTGTGGCTACTTTTTCCAACTTCTAATTGATCACCCTGGTTTTCAATGTTGCATAACACAGTGCATGGTAATATGAGAAACACTAAATTTATTTCAGAAATAGAGGAGATTGATATTAATGACATAAAATATGCATGGGGAGAAACATGGTTGGCAGAAATGTGTAATATGCATTGTAAAAAAACACACAGGGCCACATTGTTTGGTCTTGTGCCCTCAAAACTGCACCAACAAGCTCTACAATGGCTTCAGGCACAAGACTAGGAAATATGGTCCTGACCTGGATGTACCCAAGGATGAGATGAGTCATGAGACTTATTGGAAATATATTAGATTCATTGATCCCTGCACTGAGGAAGTGCAGAATGAGTTTGGCCTCTACAATAACTATTACATATAAGAGGAGCATGGATATATTTTAGACAAAAAAGTTGTTCCAACTCAGAAATCTTATTGCACTGACAAAATTTAGCATGCTCCCATCAAAATAACTTCATTGAGTTCCAGTTATGCGAGTTATATAACATATGATGGGAATCATTTTGGTTGTAATCATTCCAAGAATGTTTCATAAGATACATTGGTCTACATGGTCTATTGAAAATACATAAGATATATAAGAATGTAATCAGGCTACATGGTCTATTGAAAATACATAAGATACATTGCCATAACTTTTGGCTCATCATAATACATTACAAGGATCCTAGTGAAGGCACAACTTATCATAGAATACTCGGCTCAAAATTTGCACAATATCAACTCAGTTGCTAGGACAATCTGGGGAAAATATGGCTACCATGATGTAAAACTAAGGGGTAACATGGTATTCCACTTGCTTCCATGTGGATGTCCAATAGAAATACCATTTTATGGATGCCAAAATGACCTTCATAATATGAAGAGTAAGGTTCCTTGAGAAGAAGAATATTTCCCATTTGCTAGTAAACTTAAGATTATCTCCAAGATCCTACAAGTTGGACATGTTTGCTACTCATCCTGTTGGTTTCTAACTAGATGTCAATTTCTAAAGATGGATGAGACACTTTTTATGGACTATGGAAATCAAAATACAACTTTTTATGGGCTATGGATGAGAGTTCAGATTTTTTCTTTATAAGAAGTGAAAATACAACTAAATATAGTTTTAGATCCACACAAAAAGGGATTTGGATCTGTAACTTTGATTACATTAGATATTTCAAGTTTAATTAGGTTTTCCAGCTTTCAATACATAGGATATTATATTTTCAAAATAGAAAATAGAAGTTCGCATTACATAATATCATTGAAATGCAATAGAAAGTATTTACTAAACCGAAAACCTGATAATAGGATTAGATCCAAAAAATCTACATTGACCTTATCTCCTCTACTTGATTGCTGGATGTTGTTATTGACTTCCATTCTTGGGAAAAAAGATCAAGGAAAAATCCTCAAAATCTAGTCCTAAATGGTATTGAGCTCCTGGGTGTTTCCTTTGACCAAAATGTTTCATTCCTTTTTGTAGCGAGTCTCCTTTTCTTATCAAACTCTAGCGCTGCATTATTGAGGACTATTGTGTAGCACTTTCAAAACTACATAATTTTGTATTCAAAATTGTTCTATATCACTTCCTATGCAATTTCAACTCAAAATTGCAATTCTGAAGTTGAATTTCAATTCTTTAGTCTCTATGATCTCCTTAATGCTTCCCAACGTGGCCTTTTCATTAGCTTCATGTGTTGCTTACCATGCTTTATTTTCTCATCATAGGTTTCATGAATTCCTTGTTTTAAATCTGAGAATGGTGACCTTGTTTCTTCATCCTCTGTAATGATCATTTTTTCTTTCTTTAGTGAGGGTTTAAATATAGCTTTGGAATTAATCCTCATCTTGTTAGTGGGCCTGGTAGATATTATTTTAGGTCCTTGATCTTACTGAATTTCTACTATCTTCTTCTCTGTTATCACAAAAGATATTTTATTTTTTGCAGGAGTTTCAATCTTCTGCTCAAGAAATGACTGCTCTTTAGCTATTTGTTGTCTGGATTTTCTCCTAACATAGACATGTTTGATTTCAAGTTGCAGAGGTGTAGGTTTTCCATATTTCTTCATCTCGACATCCTTTTTTAGAACAGTTTTAGATGTGCTAGCTTCCATGGATAATCTTTTCTTCTTCCCAACTCTAATCTCTATGCCTTCAATCTGGTTTTCTTCCTGTGTGTTTTTTGAGATTTTGCTTATGCTAGGTTTCTTAGGGCTTATTGTAGTTCCTTCTCCTGAAGTACTAAAACCACAATATGATAGAAAGAGTTCCCAAGGGATCTTATTTCTATCCAATTCTTGCATAACCAACACTTTAAAGACACCTTGATGGATTAGACTAGTGATAGGAGTCTTACGATGCTTTTGAATTTTTTTAGATAAATTAGTCAAACTTTTTAGCAAGAAGAATGGGAGATTCATTTTTCTATCTCCACTAATATGAAACAGAAACCTCATGTGGAATTTATTAACAAGAGAGAATCTACCCTCACAGGTGACATACCTTTGAACAATGCCAAAAACATTTCTCCATTGGTCTTGCATCCATTTGCTTGGGATGCCTATGCTCCAATCAGGATCTGTATATTTAGGTTTTAGAAACTGGTTTATCATCTTATCATCCAATTTTCCCTTCTTGAACCACCTGTCCCCTTCAATTACCAAGTCAAAATCTAAAGAAATGGTGAATTATGTGACTTGTAGGGTTAGCTCTCCAATATTAGACTAAAATCCATCGAATGTCTTGACAAAAGCCAATGATAACTCAATGTGATGTCCTTGTAGTGATATGCAAAAATTAAACCATCATGCATGTCAAAACTTGTCCCCAATTTTTGGAATTTCTTCCAACAAATCAGCCTCATAGGGTTCCAAACACACCAGCTTTCCACTGCTTTTTCGAGCCTTCTTCATCTTCTATGGAGAGACAACACAAGCCTTCACAATTTCCTATGTTTGATCATTAAAAGCAATTAAAAACCAACACACTTGTTGGACATTCACAATGATCAAAGCGCTGCATAATCAATACCCATTGTGCAATGTATTGAAAAGATAACCAATTTGAATGTGTTATTGCATAATTGATGACTATTGTGCAGTGCCTATTGAAATGACTATTTATTTAACATGCGCTACATAATAGCAATTTCTAAATTTGATGCTCCCACTAATAGCATCAAAATCAACCAGAATAATTATAAAGAAAGAAAAATAAGGAGAGCGGAGCTTATTAAGGTGGGGTTTTATGGATTTAGGAAGGGTAGCATCCATGCCATGTGTTAACACCATTCACCATTGTTTTGAAAATCATTTCAAACTGGAATGCCTGCCACAAATACTGACCAAGAGAAACCTTGTCAATGGAACTGAGACTGAAACAAAACCTTGCCCGAGGAACCTTTTCAAGCTATCCCCATGAACTGCATCTATTCATTTGGAAACTCGAGCAACAAAAGTCAACTGAGGCCACCGACAGATCATCACATGCACGCTTCTTTAGGCATTTCGTTGGTGGATGATGGTGGTTTTGATCTCCACTACTCTACCCAACGAAAACAATGGAAATATGACAAGTGTCAGGGTGGTTTTCATCTCGCCCCATTCTTCTCTATTAACCCTCGAGCATGTAGGACCAGCGAAATAGAATCTTGGCGCTTGATCTCCTCTTTCGAATTTTCAAACATTTATTTAATATTTAATATTTATTTGACTTTTAAAACTTTAATTTATTTAACTTTATCAAACTTTTTGGATTTAAATATTAATATAAATATTTTAATACAAAGTATTTATATTAATAATAAACCTTTTTTTTTTTTAAATAAGGCATCAGTCATATGAAGTTTATCACATGACTTTGTGATAAGGTGGGTGGGATTAGGTTTTAAAAGAATAAAAGGAAAAATGGCATAACCCTTAACTCACAGAGGACATGACTTCCTTCGAAAACTTTGGTCAGGGAAAATGATGTAGAGTTGACAAGAGATAATAAATGGGAAAAACTTTAAATTTTACATGTGACAACACAAAGTATGTTAAGTTTGGCCACCTTTCCCATCGTGGAATGAAAATCTTGCAATTGTTTAAACAAAACTCCACATACACATTCTTTTTCTAAAATGATTTAGATGGTTTAGGCAAGCACACATATTGTTTCTTTAATTTCCTATGGGCATAGATAGATTCCAATGGTTTTGAATATTCGAATTTCAGACAAATTGATTCCAACCTATATATATTTTAGCCAAATATAAGTCATATAATAACCTCGCTAGGACATCGTCATTATAGCTAATTTGGTGTCAATTGTTAAGTTGTGACACATGAGGGGGTCTACAATTTACTAAATTCTAACACTACACATGGATTCAGAGAACCTTGCAGTGTTAGAATTTAGTAAATTGTACAAATTCATTGTCAAAATTGTAATTTTCCATTGTCGGAGTGACAACTAAATAAGACCAAATAAATAATCAGTTGTTATGTGATCATTTTTAGTCTAGTTATATCCCGTGACCAAATTTGGTCATTTATCTTGGTCTTTTTCAGTTTAGTTCTTATCCCGTGACCAAAGTGGTCATTTATCTTGGTCTTTTTTAGTTAGCTCACTTAAATTTATCAATTTTGGTCATTTGTCCCTTGAAAAAACTATGGTGACCAAATTTTTTGGTCCCCTAGTCACTTATCTCTCATTTTGTACTAGAGATGATAATCTCATGAGATGCATTTTTTTATGTGATTTTGTATTATCCTGCGAGGACTTATGAGTCAAGACAGATATCATATTTCAGTATTGATGATTGATGTACCACTTTCCATCTTATCCATCTTATATATTAGTTTTATTTTCATATTTATTTATTAATGTGTTTGTTTGTTGTCGTTGCTTTAGATGTTTAAAAAAATGAAAAAAAAAAACTTATCAATTTAGTATTTTTTTATGTTTCTTGATAATTTTATATATTGCTTGTAATTTATTATCTAGACCCTCAGCGACAAATTTCCAATAATGATAAATGTAACATTGGTGGTAGTTATTCATTTTGATCCCAAGCCTAGCCCAGGTCACACTGACCAGTTATCGATTCCATGGTTTAAAAAAAATGTAATAGATCTAAAGATAGAGATTATATACCAATAGAATTTGATATGGCAACCCTAGCATCAATATGATCTATACTCCAAAAAACTACAACATAATTCACCCAATCTTTTCCTCCCTCCAACCTAAAGAAAAATGGTTTTTTCTAAACATTAAAATTATAGCTCATTTGAAATATTATTCTCAATAGTTTTGTACCATTAAAACGAAAACCTAAAAATCAACCATCAAATTGAAAAGTACTACTACCAGTAGCACCCATTGTTGAAATTGGGGAATTAAAATTGCAATGTTTTTTAAAGTGATGTAAGAAATCATCATTATTGTAAACAAAATCATAAAATCAACCCTTAAATGTTTACTTTTTAAAGGTTAGTTTGTCACTCCAAGCACAATATAATACATAATTCCATGAAAATATCACCATATACTTTAAAAATTCAACATCACTTCCAAATATTTTTTTACTTTTAATTAAAAAAAGTCTATACAAATTACGTGGAATGAAACGTAAATTATTTCTTAAAAGTATTGTTACATTGTGCATATTCAAAACATATGAGCTAAGAAATTGTGTTATATTCTCCATAATCAAAACATATAATTCATAAAACATAGAAATGATTCATAACTTCATGTAAGATCATATGTAATTTAGAACGCTCATTTTTAGTTACCATACAAATATCATATGGATCAAAAATACATAAAATGTTTCACACATTTATTCAAATTGACTCATGGATTCTGAAATACCATCAGAATCTACATTGTCTTCACATGAATGATTGGATGAAGATGTAGATGAGTCATACTCTTCTCTATTATCAATGAATGCATCATCCAAGCCTACATGCATGCCCAACATTTCATATGTAAAAATCCTTTTAGAACTAGGTTCAACAAGCTCCCATCTTGCAGTTATTTCTTATGGAATCAACATCTTGACAATATATGTGGTCCTAGAGTGAAGAGTTCTCTCTTTGTCAAATTGAATTCATAAACAAGTATGTCAACATCCTCTAATTTTAAGAGGTCAATGCGACGATGAATTTTATTTTGACACTTTATTTTTCTCTTTCTACTGACATATTTCTCAACCAACATCTTTGGCTTGTACACACCATTGAATGGGTGTGTACCTGTCACATACCAATGCAATTCAATTGCTATAACATCTTCATTTTATTTATCAATCTTTATAACCTTTGCAATCTAGAATGGATAACCATGTGGATATTTAGTTTCTATGACTGCAATCATGCTACCCTCCTTCATATCATGTATTGAACCCCTGTAAAGGTCTTCCATGACTTCACTTTGTCCATGTGATCTTCTAAAACCAATATACATTTCTCTTTCCTTTACTTGTGAAAACTCAATATCACCTTGAGATTCTTATTGTTCAACAATGTTTCTTTCTTCGGATTCATTTGACATATTTTGTGGCTAACGAAATGGAGTCTTCAAAAATGTATCTTCATTTGTTGAGCTTGAAATTGTGTCACTTTGACCATTGAAAAAATGCTCCCACCAAACAGAATCAACAACATCAAAGTACTCATATGTATCTTTAATGGACTTTTTTATTTCTTCCAAGCATTCAAAATAATTTGCATCTCTATTATTCCTTCTTGCATTATATATTCCAACAACTGATTGTAATAACAATAGCTTTGATGCAAATATTAGACAATCTGGAATGAACTTCAAAAATGATAAACTCGATGAAGGCCCCCATTATGAAGTATTTGAATACTTCTTGTCCCATATAAGTGGTTTCCCAATAAATTTTTTGAAACAAAATTGATGTTGGAACCTAATGCCATTAAGATGCTCAATACACTTTTCTTCACCATGTGATCCCTGGATAAATTTTTGCATGTCAACAATTTCTTCTAATATGTGAAAAATAGGCTCCAGAATGTATGATTTCTTAATACATTCAATTAATGATGGTAGGATTCCAACATTTTTCGTCTTCAATGTTACTGAAAAACAACTGAACATTTGATCAATATGGTCATGAGTGTGTCCAACAAGAAAGAAATCAACTTTTACCTTTTGAAAGATTCCCAATTCAATAAGCATGCCTAGATATTCAAACACAATTTGATTATGTTTTCATGATTAGTGTTTTCTAACTGTAGATATAAAACTTGAGGAAGATTACCATACCAATGAGTGAGCACATGATGAATTATGGTGGTGTTCATATTTGCATCATTATGAATATTTGGAGTTGTGAAGCAAACCCTTGGACACATTTTTCCATTAAAAACCATACAACCAACCAAGTGAAACTGAATGGAATTCTCTTCTTGTGAATGTTTTGGTGTACAGGGAAAATGTGGTAGAATTTATTTATTTATTTTTAGTCCATGCCATCAATTATCATACCTATATATTTGTTTGGAGCATCATAACACTTCTTTCAATGTTTGTACAACTTTTTCCTTTCATGTGCTTGTTGATTATGATGTTCTTGAAATGCTTTGACTATGGAATCTGCACATGACATAAAATGAAAATATTGATAATATGTTTTCATAGTTGATAACTATCCAATTTAAAAAAAAGAACAAAATTGTACATATATATTGTTGGAAGATTGGTTGTTGTCATTGATGTCAACCCTAGTCATTTTTTTTGGACCACACAATTGATGAAGTTATTTGGACATGAAGGACAGTATACATGTAGATACAACACCCATGGATGGATAGTATATGTCATGTCATTTCTAGTGGTAGTTCGCATGTCACATGGATCCTCATGGTTGAGGAGATATGATTTTTGAAGATGACAAAGTGAATTGAAGAAGGAAGTACAGGTTGGCCTTGAAGATAATTAAAGAAAAGAATTACAAAATGAGAAAGTGTTAGGTCATCCCTAATGTCAAAAGGCATTGTCATGAAGAGTATAAATACACATCAAAGAAGATCTCATAATCATCCAAGAAAGTGTGATGGAGCTAGCATAAGTGGGTTTGCACTTGTTCTAGGAGTATTTGTGGAGCTCAACATGAAGCAAGTCTAAGGTGGCAAAGTCTGAAGGGCCCGGAAGTTTCGGAATTGAAAAAACCCTAGTTTTCGGAGGGTGTACGCAAGATAAGAGGACATGTAGTGTACATACGCGGGATGATAAGAAGACATGCATCATACATACAAGGGTTTATAAGAGGACATGTAGTGTACCTGAGAAAATGCTTGAGGAAGTTCTAAGGAAGGCACATCTTGGTGATCTCTGGTTCAGGTTTCTGTGTAATGGTTATATTTCGTTGATGGTGATATTTTGATGTAAAGGTTTATTATCTCTTATATATTCTTGGGTGGAAGGAAGGGACGAGGATAGAGGGTTTAACCCTCCCTTGAACTTGGAAGTTTTTTCTTCCCTTAATTGGAGGTTTGACCCTCCTTTGAACTTGGAAGAGTTATCTTCCCTTGGAAGTCATTACTTCCCTTGAATAATAACTTATGATTACTTCGCATATATGGTGCATGGTGTATATCTTCTACTATTCTTCATTGTTCATTGGATATTCTTCATTGCTCGTTGGATATAAATTGAATATATAATCCGGTTGAAGTATAAGTTGAAAAAGGGTTTGAAATTGTACTCGCTACTGATTCACCCCCCTCTCAGTATCAACAATTTGTATCAGAGCAGGTTACCTTCAATACAGTTTAACCATTGGAAGGAAGATCCTAAACAATGATGGAAGGTCAAGGTCACATTCCAAATGGGATTCCACCATTTGATGGAAACAATTATGCATACTAGAGAAACATAACACAAACTTACTTGACATCTTTAGGAGTGGATATTTGGCTCTCATATGTCAATGGCTATAAAGTTCTGAAAACCACTCCCATTGATCCAGATGAGAAGAAATTAATGATTTTCAATGCAAAGTACATACATGTTATTCTTGGAGGATTGACACCAACTATTGATAGCAAGGTGATGAGATACAACACAACTAAAGAGTTATGGGACAAACTTAAAATTATCTATGAAGGTGATCCTAAAGTCAAGCAGGTCAAACTCCAACGACACAAGGCACGGTTTGAAAATTTGAAGAAGGATGAAAAGGAAGATATTGCATCCTACTTACTCAGAGTGGATGAAGTTGTCAATGCTATAAGAGGATTAGGAGAAGAGCTCAATGAACCATTGGTTGTACAAAAGGTGTTGAGATCACTACCTTTGAGATATGATGCTAAGGTCTCTTCCATTGAAGAAACTAGGGAGTTGACAAAATGACAATGGATGAATTACATGGGTATCTCATAGCATATGAAATGAGAACAGGTACAAAAATGGACCTTCCAGATAAGGAAACATCATTTCAATCCATAAAGAAGACAAAGGACACAGATTACAACCTTGATGAAGAAGTAGCAAATTTTGTAAGAAGGCTCAAGAAGGGAACCGATAGATACAAAGGTAAATCTCCTCTCAAATTATTTAATTATGGTAGAGTATGACACATTGTTGAAAGATGTCATTATGAAAAAATAAGCTTCAACAAGAAAAAGAGTTTCTACTCCAAGGATGATGGTAGCTCCTCAGATGAAAGTGATGAACAAGAAATGGATGTAGGAGAAGTCCTCTTCATAACCCAAGAAACCCAGAATGATGATCACAAGAGTTATAAAGAAGAATAAGAAGTCATTTCTGAAGAAGAATATGATGAAGAAACAAGCTTTGATTCCTTTTGGTGATACAAAGACAACACAGAAAGCGAACAAGAAGATGAGATTATTGAAAAATTGAAGCATGTTGAAACTGAAAATAGCAAGCTTAGAAACACAAATAGAAGGCTAAGAAGAAAATTGGGTAGTTGTGAAGAAGGGAATCATAATCTTGAAAAGACTATTGACAACTTGAAGGAACAATTAGAATATTATGAGAAATTGAAAGAAGAATTGGATCACACAAAAAGGGAGCTAATATTAACAATAGAAAAATTGGAGAAATTTGAAAGAAGTATTGAAAAATTAAATGAAATCCTTAGCAGTCAAAGATCACCAAATGATGAGATAGGACTAGGATACAATGACAGTTTGAAGACAACAAAACAAGATAAGGAAGATGAAAAGGATGGAACCAACACTCCAGGGGAATTTGAAGAACAACAAGAGCAATATAGAATACCAGAATTCAGAAGGAGTGAGAAATCAAGAAGACCCTCTCCTGTCAATCATGAAAGCAATCAAGAAGACCCTCTTCCACTAGAATTCAGAAGGAATGATACACCAAGAAGACCCTCTTCCACTAGGTATGAAAATATTTTTCTTGGTCATTGATATACTTGTGGAAATTTTGGACACGGGGAAATTAATTGAAGAATAAATGAAAGGAACAACTATGCAAGATACATGAATGGTGTAAATAGTAGATATGGAAATATTCATAGATTTGTCAACATAAATTATAATCCATTTGATCCATTAATGGATCAAAATATTGTATGCTACAAGTTTAATAATCTTGGTCACAAAGCCCGATATTGCAGAGATATGAAAGAAGATGATCCTATGCCAAATGTCCCTATACCAACTACAGTAAGGAGAAGGAAAGAGATTCCAAACAATGAATAATTTTGAATAACATTGATCGTTGAAGAATCTAAAGAAGAAGATGAATGGTACATAGACAATGGGTTCTCTTCACACATGACTAGGGATCAAAACAAATTTGTTAGCTTGAAGAAAAAGGGTGGAAATGTTGCATTTGGAGATAACTCATCAGCCAAAATACTCAGAAAAGGAGTAGTAGAGCTTGGAAGTGAAGATATAAAAGAATAAAATGTCCTATTGGTTGAAGACCTGAAGCATAATCTCCTCAGTGTCAGTGAAATGTGTGATCAAGGATACACTCTCAGGTTTGACTTCTGAAGATGAAAAATCAGAGAAGAATATTTAGGAAGATTGGTTGCAACCGCTACAAGAAGACCAAGTAACATATACATCCTAGACAAGGAGAAGAGAAAGAAGATTGAATACACATGAAAGAGCTCGAAGGAAGAAAAAGACCAGAAGACTAGAAAGAAAAATGAAGTACTAAGTGCCACATGTTCAAGGGGAGCATCTCCAAAGAAGAGAGTTACCTTTTTCCATTGAAATCAAGGGGATCAGCCCCACCCTTTTCCATTGATGTCAAAGGGAGAGAGAAACTAGGAGGATGGTGGCAGGGGGAGCATGAGTGTTGTCATCAATGCCAAAGGGGGAGATTTTTGAAATATTGGTTGTTGTCATTGATGTCAACCCTAGTCATTGGTTTTGGACCCCATAGTTGATGAAGGTATTTGGACATGAAGGAAAGTATACATGCAAATACGACACCCATGGATGGATAGTATATGTCATGTCATTTCTGGTGGTAGGTGGCATGTCATGTGGATCCTCATGGTTGAGGAGAAATTATTTTTTGAAGATGAAAAAGTGAATTGAAGAAATAAGTACAGGTCAGCCCTGAAGATAATTAAATAAAAGAATTGCAAAATGAGAAAGTGCTAGGTCGGCCCTAATGTCAAAAGGTAGTGTCATGAAGAGTATAAACACACATCAAAGAAGATCTCATAATAATCCAAGAAAGTGTGATGGAGCTAGCATAAGTGGGTTTGCACTTGTGCTAGGAGTATGTGCATAGTTCAGCGTGAAGCAAGTATGAGGTGGCGAAGTCTGAAAGGCTCAGAAGTGAATTGTAGAAACCCTAGTTTTATAAGGGTGTATGCGGGTTGATAAGAGGACAAGTAGCGTACATACACAGGATGATAAGAAGACAGGTAGTGTACATACATGGGATGATAAGAGGACATGTAGTGTACCTGATAAAAGGCTTGAGGAAGTTCTAAGGAAGGCACATCTTGGTGATCTCTAGTTCAGGTTTCTGTGTAATAGTTATATTTTTTTAATGGTGCTATTTTGATGTAAAGGTTTATTATCGCTTATATATTCTTGTATTGAAGGAATGGGAAAGGATAGATGGTTTAACCCTCCCTTGAACTTGGAATTTGTTGTTTCCCTTAATTGGAGGTTTCACCCTCCTTTGAACTTGGAATTTGTTGTTTCCCTTAATTGGAGGTTTCACCCTCCTTTGAACTTGGAAGAGTTATCTTCCCTTGGAAATCATTACTTTCCTTGAACAATAACTTATGATTACTTCTAATATATGGTGCATGGTGTATTGGTGTATTTCTTCTACTATTCTTCATTGTTCATTGGATATTCTTCATTTCTCATTGGATATAAATTGAATATATAATATGGTTGAAGTATAAGTTGAAAGAGTGTTTGAAATTGTACTTGGTACTGATTCACCCCCCTCTCAGTATCAACATATACCTATTTCTACCCCTTCAATATTATCTCTTCATGATTTAAGAGAAACACGCATACTACAAATCCCCATCCTTGACTTCTTAGGAATACAGACATTGTTGAATTGTTTCTTCCTTATTCTTGTAAAATATGTGTATGTAATAAAATTACCATTTCCTTCAACACCTTCAACGTATTCTTTCCATAAGTTGTAGATTTCTCTCCTTGAGAAATTATCTAGAATATGTATTTTGTCTCTATCTAGCATACACTATCCATGTTTGGAAAAGAATTCATGCATCCATGATAATGTAGTGTTTGTTAATGTCTCACTCTCTCGTCCATGATGTACCTTTAAATAAAATGAAGGATCTTTTTCCAATCTTGTTTAGATTCTTGATAGACGAACATTACCAATTGAGTGAATGTTTTTGAAAGCATTTATGCAAAGTAAACGATTACCAATGCGATAATCATATCATGTCTTGGTGAATATCATGCACCCCACTAAACATGAATTTTTCATACTCTTATTCATTGGCAAATATATCTTCCTTTTATTCAAGGCATACAAGTATTCCATGCTTTTCAAACAATTATTTTGGAAACATTCACTTGAAATCAAATCACTTATGGAAATTAATTTAGTGAGAAATTATTTCCTAGACCTTGTATAACTAGAATGATTTGGATTGCTATAAAAAGGTCTAGTCCTGGTCCTAGACACAATGTTTCTTTGCAACGTCTCCACTATTTCATCATCCTCACTGGAAGGACTTTCCTCATCACTAGGAGGAATATCATACAAAACATTGTGAGGAGACCGAACAAGAGAATGTCTAGCACATTGATTTGTTGCACTTGAATGATTGAGGACATGATCTTCATTCCTACATCCATCATCATATTCATTGATAAGAGGAATATAAAACTCACTAGAAAAATGATTACCATCCTCACCAATGTCACAGGATCTTCCATGAAAATATTCACTTGAAGGAAAATCATCATCTCCCTTAAGACTATCAATTCCATTAAATTCTTCTCTAAAAAAAATGTTTTCATCATTATCAACACCATCATCAGTGCCTCTAAAATCTTCTCTTGGAGAAAAATCATTATCATCATCATCGGTTCCTTTAAATTGCACACCTAGAAAAAAATTTCCACCATCGAAATAATCATCTTCACTACTTTTAAAATCCTAACTTGAGGGAAATTCTTCAACATCCTTATTAGTGCCTTGAAAATCGTCACTTGGAGGAAAATATTCATCAGTACCTTGAAAAGCTTCACTTGGAGGAAAATCTTCATCATCACCATTGGTTCCTTTAAATTTCCCACTTGGAAAAAACTATCCACCATCGAAATAATCATCTTCACTAATTTTAAAATCCCCACTTGAGGGGAATTCTTCATCATCCTCATTAGTGCCTTGAAAATCCTCACTTGGAGGAAAATCTTCATCGCCCTCATCAATACATTGAAAATATTCACTTGGAGGAAAATCATCATCATCACCATTGGTGTCTTTAAATTCTCCACTTGGAAAAGAGTGTCCACCATCAACATAATCATCTTCACTACTTTTAAAATCCTCACTTGAGGGAAATTATTCACCATCCTCATTAATCCCTTGAAAATCTTCACTTGTAGGAAATTGTACATCATCATCATCAATACCTTGAAACTCCTCACTTTGAGGAAAATCATCATCATCAACATTGCTGCCTTTAAATTCCCCACTTAGAAAAAAGTGTCCACCATTGGAATAATCATCTTCACTACCTTCAAAATACCCACTTGAGGGAAATTATTCATCATCCTCATTAGTGCCTTGAAAATCCTCACTTGAAGGAAAATCTTCATCATCCTCATCAGTACCTTGAAAATCCTCACTTGGAGGAAATTCTTCATCATCCTCATTAGTGCCTTGAAAATCCCCACTTGGAGGAAAAGCTTCATCATCCACGTGAGTTCCTTCAAAATCCTCGCTTATGGGAAAATTTTCATCATCCTCATTAGTACCTTGGAAATATGCACTTGAAGGAAAATCTTCATCATCCACATCAGTGCCTTGGAAATCATCACTTGGAGGAAAATCTTTATCATCTTCATTGGAGCCTTTAAATTCTATTGATGGAGGAAAATCTTCATCATTATTAATGTCATCATCATCTTGCTCCTCTACATTGATCCTACCATTGAAATCTCCATTGTTGCTTCCATCAAAATGATAGTTTAAAGGAAAATTATCATCCCAATCATTTAAATTGTTATCAAAGTCTTTACTTGGACCTAGATTTTGAGTATTTTTAATATTATTAAATTGTTGAATAGAATTATCGCCATCATATTCCTCATATTTATCATTGGTGCCTTCAAAGACCTCATATTTAGGACTTCAATGATCAACATGTTGAATATCATTGCTTGCACTATAATTAAACTTGCGACTATGTGAAAAATATGACTCTTCATTTACATTAGAAGTATATTCCCATCACATTTGTCAGTCCAAAAACAAGAGGTATGTGAACAAAATGTTGATGCCTCATAAATAAAATCGTCTTTATCTAACGAAGCCATCACTTCCCACTAAGAACATAGAACGATACAAATGTTCACTCTCCCAATGACAATCCTATAACTTCTAGAATGAACTTTTCCCTCCAAAATTTCCCCCCCAAATTTTCCCCTCCAAAGTTTCTCCCCCAAATTTTTTCTCTTTAATATTTTCCTTTCAAAATTAAATAAATTTTTTACTCCATTAATTCGTTATTTATTCATTAATTACAATATTTTTTATATTTTTTTAATTTATCTCACATTCAATAAACTTAGCAATTTATATAATCTTTGATATATATACACACTCTTCTTCTTTTTTATTTATCCCATATTCATTAAACTTAACAATAATTCATATAATTTTTGTTTTTATTTATCCCATATTCATTAAACTTAACAATAATTCATATAATTTTTGTTATGCATAGACACTCTTGCTTTGTATTTTTACATTGCATTAAATATTAGGTAGCATTCGTTAAATAGTTTGTAACAATCTATGAGGGAGAAACATTTGATACAGAGAATCTAGCATTTCAGAGGTTAGTGTTTTTTTTCTTCTTCTTATCATTTACTATATATATATATATATATATATATATATATATATATATATATATATATATATAAGATCAACTTTTATATGAGATTTTTTAATGAAAAAATCATCAACCTAAAGTATATGAGATTTTTTATATTTTTTTCTAAAGAAATCAAAGGTTTTAAAATATTTTTAGATCTTTTTGGAAAAAAAAATTAGCAAATTTTTTAGGATTTTAAGAAGAAAAAAAAACTAATTTAATGTATTTGAGAGGTTAAAACTAAAAACAAAAATGAAAAGATGATTGTTTTTATTGATTTTTATTTTTTTTATTATTATATTATTATTCTATTTTTTATAATAAAAAAATTACAACTTTTTTTTTCACTAATTTTATCATAATTTTGGCCCGTGGGGGTTGCGGGGGCGAAGCCCGACATCGCCCCTCCACACAGGTAGGCCAATACTTGTCTCTCGCGGGGAAATTCTTGCCTATAGGGGGATGGGGGCGAGCATCGCCCCCCCCCCCCTCGCACATCGCCCAACAGACAATCAAAGCGTCAGATGTCTCTCGATCGACATGTGGGGGAGGGGTGATGTTGGGAATCTCCCCCATAGGCCAAGAATTGTCCCTCCCCCAATGCCCCTATGGCTAGACTAGTAGAGATGGGGATGGGGTTTGATGTCAGGGATTTCCCCTAGCACCGTTGCAGGTCAAACTAGTAGAGATAGGGGTGGGGGCATCGTCCCCAGTACCCCCACGAGACAAGTAATTTTTTTTTTAAATTCAAATCTTATATATGATTTTGTTATTTTTTATTATAATGTAAACATTTTCCCATCATTATTATAAAGACAGTTTATTTTTTTAATTTTTCATCTAGGAAAAATGGCAACATCAAGGAAAATATCTATGAATGTATTTGGATCAAGAACTGCAATAATGGCATCCAAAACTGCAACTAGGGCCTCCATGAATGTTAGGAAATTGATAACACAATTGTTCAAGTTCCAACACCTGAGCTCTCAAAAGAAATGAAGAATGTTAGAGAGTGAAAATCTGTCGAAGGTGAAAATAGAATGGAACATTCTTGGTTGGTTAAAGACAAACACGACAACAATAGAGAACATATATATTTGTATTGTGTGAGTTTGAACATGTGGAAGGAAATTATCAAGCACTTGGATTGCTACGAGATATATGTTTGGTGCTAGACATAGATATTGTTTATGCACTCTCAAAACAAGTCAGGACATATATCAAAATTAGATATTGTTTCAAATTAGGCAATTATAACAGGGAAAAAAGTTTTACAGAATTATGTGCATCTATCGTGCAAGACATTGAGAGAGACAATGCAAGTTTGTTTATTCTTAATTTTGTATCGTGTATTATTATAAGTATCATGATAATTTTTAAATCTTATTTAACACGAAAATGTTATATTTTATTTTTGTGGGATTTTGTTATGAGACTTTTGCATATGTTAGTGGAGATTTACTCTACAGAGAAAAATATCATGGAATTCATCAATGCCTTTTATATCGATAAGGCACAAGAAGGAAGGAAAAAGAAACAAAGAGAAATAGAAGTTGAAGTTGCAAGAGTAGACACACAAGAACAAGAAAGAAGAAAGAAAAGTTATCATTCTAGAAAGGCTAGAAAGGTTACATTTGAACATGTGGAAACTCCAAATGAAGATGTTGTTGAGAATAGTGGCAATGAAGTGATCATTGTTTCTCACAAGAAGAATGAACAAGAGAAACGAAAAATAACAATGCCCAATGATGATTCCATTCCTATTGATTATGAAGAGAGTTGATTTAGTTGAAACCCATTTAAATCATAAGAAGAGGAAATCGAATGTTGTTGATGATGAAGAAGTCATGGTTAACTATGAATATCATAATGAAAGTCCTAAAGGTAGTGGAGAAATAATAACACTAGGTGTTGATCTAGAGGATGGTATTATGAAAACAACACAAAAAACCAGTTGAAATCGATTGAGGAGGACCAACTTGGTTGATGAGGGTCATACATTTCAGTTTAATGTGAAGTAGCTTTATAAAACCATAGAAGAGCAAGAAAAATATCAAATTAGAAAACCAAATCACTTATATATTTACAACTTGAAAGCATTGATTAGGTACAATCCATATGCACATGTGGTTGAATACCTGGTTCTTGTTGACTCAATGGAAGTACCTAGTAGGGATGAATTTGATAGATCAAAATGTTTTGACTATAAATATTACGTGATTGGAGAGAATCATTCTGCAGAGTCTATAAGATAATTGATGCAAGAGTATCTCAATAACCCTCATTTCGAGACAATCAAATGTATAATTTATGTTGGTTTAATAGATGCAGAAGAAAAGTTATTGGCATGGGATCATAACACAAATAATGAATACATGATGTCTATGATTTTCATTCAAATGGTGAGATTTATCCATAATGATTTTTCTGAAATATGTGGTGGGGATAGATCAAAAGTTGATGTGAAGTTTTGGAAGCAATGTTGTATGGAAATAGGCTTCCCAATTGATAAGGAAAATGTAAAAGAAAAAATCGCAAAGGAAGTGATGCATTCATAGATGTGGATAGTTATTTTCAATTGGGATTTAAAACTGGACATGTATGGGATTTGGTAGATGAGATTTTTAGCCTGTGGAAAATTATTGGATAAAAAATCAAAGGGCTAAGAAATCTAAACCCTTAACATGTGGCACAAGAAGGATAGGTCCTGAAATCAAGAATTTTTCAGAAGATGTGACTATAACACCTTGGAGAATACAAGAGGAAATGGTTAAGTTGTTGAATGAGGAGAGTTGGGATGATGTTAGACTCAACTATTTGGATTCAAGCTCTATAGAAGCATTGAACAATTTTTTATTGCATTCAAAAATGTATGTTGATTTATTACATTCATTTTATTCAGTTGTAGATTAATTTATTTTTATTATATTAGTTATAAATATATAACTATATGTTTGTTTGTTTCATTAAAGATGCCAAAGAAGAATGTAGATGGAGTACCTGAAACCTTCAAAAGTTTTATTCAAAAAGTCAAGTTTGAAAGAGAAAGAAGGAGGTGTCTTCGAAATGTTGAACTTGATGACACCCTTGATCACTACATTTGAAATGGACTCGACACTATTAAGTATAAAGTGATATTAGGTGATTGTGAAAAAAATGCAAACATTGTTCCTAAAAATGAATACTCCCTAGTTATTGTGGATATCCCTCATAGTTATAATATCCAAGACATTGGATATGGTAGTGAGCCTTATACTTGTTTTCACTAAAGCGGTTATGGGATTTATGGAAGTCACAACATCACCATTTTGGAGATTTTTGTTTTTTCATTCAGATACACAACAATGATTACTACAATCAAGCTTCAAAGGAAGAGAAAAGACATGGATGTAACTTTATTGGTAAGATATTGAAAGTGTATGTTTAGCAATTAAAATTAGAAATCAATTTTATTAATTCACAAGTTAATTAAATTTGCACTTATTTATGTTATAGGCACAAGCCTAATATTCAGAGCTCCAGCTCCAATAGAGAACCATGTACACATGATATTGAGAGCATACATCTTGCAAGTTGGATAAAAGATGATTCTTATGATTCTATTCTTTTTAATGTAAAGGATAGAGGGAAGTCTAGTAGCTTATTGGTTTACAATGTTGTGGTTAGAAAGATAACATATGAAGAAAAGAGTTTGAAAGAGAGAGATTGCTAACATTTATCAAAATCCACAAGCAATAATTAATTATCTTACATATACATTTTCAAATGAAAAAGATTGGGTTTTGGATTTGTTCTCAGGTTCAGGTAAGATTTATGATATAACATTTATGAAATCATACTTCAATCTTTATTATTTTTAATTTATGTTTTTTTACATTATTTAACTTGATTATTTATTTTGTATTTGGTGATTAGGTACAACACTAGCATGTTTCTTACAAAAAGAAAGAAATTGCATAGCCATTGAAAGTGACCCACTACAATGCGGATTTATTCAACAAAGAATTAATGTTATTCCAGCTCTTCCAGATGAAATGCGAGAAGTTGACTCGAGGAAAGGAGATTTTAATGAATCAAAGGTGGTAAAAATGTTAAAGGAACCTCAAGTACCATTAGGAGGATTGCTTGGAAAGGGTCACTTTAGAGAACTTGCAAATATCAAAGACCCAATGGAAGAGCAAAATGACACAATGGAAGCACAAAATGGTGTCCAAGAAAATGATGATGTGTCTCTTGATAATGATGAATTTGAGATATATGATTTTATTGATTAGTTTTAACTGTGCCCACAACCTGTAAGACGGGAGATATATGATTTTATTGATTAGTGTTGGGATGCAATATGGGAGAATCCCAACACGAACCGTCGATAAAAATTGGCGAGTCCCAAGA
Organism: Picea mariana; assembly: GCA_032191745.1. Taxonomy (NCBI): domain Eukaryota; kingdom Viridiplantae; phylum Streptophyta; class Pinopsida; order Pinales; family Pinaceae; genus Picea; species Picea mariana. The sequence goes on along the minus strand of JASDQU010101794.1, from coordinate 675,645 downwards.
AGCTCTAAAGCTCGATTAGTGTGGTCGGGGCTGGCCAATCACGGAAGACTTGGATCTTAACTGGATCAACATGTACCCCATGCTCATCAACAATGTAGCCCATGTATTGGACCTTGTTCATGCCAAAAGAGCATTTTTCAAGTTGGCATAAAGCTTGTGGTGTCGTAGAGTGCTCAAAACATGTTGAATATGCCGCATATGTTCCACCCACGTTCTGCTGAAGATGAGGATGTCATCCAAATATACTACCACAAAGGAGTTGGTGAAGGGTATCAATACATCTTCCATCAACCTCATGAAAGTGGTTGGTGCATTTGTTAAGCCAAAGGGCATGACTAGCCATTCGTAGAGACCTTCTTTAGACTTGAAGGTTGTCTTCCAGACATCAGTTGGTTCGATGGGAACTTGGTGGTATCCAGACTTCAGGTCAATCTTGCTGAAGAACTTTGCCCCCTTGAGTTGGTCAAGAAGGTCATCAATCCTGAGAATGGGGTAGCGGTTCCTGGATGTGATTTTATTTAAGGCTCTGTAATCAATGCAGAGTCACCAAGTCCCGTCCTTCTTCTGCACCAGTACAATTGGGCTTCTGCAAAGGGAGGAGCTAGGTCTGATGTGCCCCTTTTGAAGAAGCTCTTGGATCTGACGCATGATTTCTTCATTCTCCATCAGCGAGCGTCGATAGACTGGTCCATTAGGTAGAGGTGCGTCAGGGGTCAGATCAATTGGATGCTTGACTTGGCAGTGTGTCAGTACCCCTGTAGGTGAGACGAAGATGTCTCTATATTCTTCCACGATCCCATCCACTTGCTTTTGTTGCAAAGAGAGGCATTGTGTAGAGGCCACAGATGTGGCGACGACCTTTTGCTTACTGTGAGCACAGATCACAAAGAAGACAAACTTCCCAGTCTGTGAAATGACCTTACTGCATTTCTTAGCAAAGATTAAAGAAATAGCAGTAGGCGGTGCCACGTCTGGGATCCTGTACAATTGTCTACCCAAAGTAATAATAACACTGCGGGGTCTAGACTCATACACGGCATGACGTTTCCACAAATATGGTTATCCTAAAAGAACATCACAAACTTCAAGGGGAGCAATATCACACAATACCTCATCTTTGAAAGGCTTGATGTTGTAGGGAAGATGACATTGTTGGCTGACACGAATATCTCTTCCTTGATGAAGCCAACCGATGGTATAGGGCTACGGGTGCGGTGTTGTTGGCAGGTTCAACCACTTGACGACCTCTGTTGAAATCGGGTTCTTCTTACTACCGTTGTCGACAATGAAATGAATCAGAGCCCCCTTGACCTGCATCTGCGAGTGAAAGAGGCATTCCCCTTCCTCTGGTTCTCCTGGTTCGCTTGGCCGAACTTTGGTGGTAGCGACTGTGGCACTAGGTTCAGCATCGATAATTTGCTTCCCTCCTTCAGGATTTGACTCGGAATCAGAATCGGTCTCTGACTCGGAAGCCTTCAGCTCAATCACGAGGGATTGCTTGGAGCGACATTTGTCGATGTTGTGCCAATGACTTTTATGGTACTCACACCATTTTCTCGTGTCCTTCATCTTCTTGTTGCCCTTCTTGTGTTGCGGCTTGGACGAATTGTCCTGAAGGCGGCCATCTCGACTTGGTCCCCTGTTGTGTGGGTTGGGGTTGTCTTTGCCTTGCTTCGGCTGTGAGGGGTTTGCAGATCCAAACTCTCGTCGTCTCTGCTTAAATTTTTGCTCGATCTTGACAGTGTATCTATAAGTTGTGCCCAATGAGGCGATGTCCAAGAACTCCATTTCTGTTTGAATGTATCTATGCAAACAGTTGCGGTATTTGAGCACCAGATGACGCTCAAAATATTTGATACCCAATTTGGTGCGCAGGGTATGGAAAATATTGGTGAAGTCTGGTACTATCTGGTCCCTTTCTTGACGTAGGGTGGTCCATCTGGTGTATTGGTCCTCGTAGCTCCCAACATGGTAGTATTGTTCTTTAATGGCATCCGAGAAGGAATCCCATGAAGGGGCCACCACAAAAATTGTAGATTCATCCACGTCCCTTTGCTCAGAGTAAGTATCTCACCAGTCTTTAACATGGGGAATGACCTTGAGGAGTGCAAAAGTGATCTTTTCCCGATCAGAAAAATTGTGGACTGAAAAATATCCTTCGAGCAGACTCAACCATTTATCTACAACAGTCGCATCTATCAATCCTTCAAATAATGGAATATCAAAATTTACATGTACCTTGAAGGGAGTGGCATGGCCCCCTGATGAAGATGCTTCTCCCGTGGGCAACCGTCGAAGGATCTGCATGAAGTTGTCCATCATTTCATTCCTTTGTCGCGTGAGGGCTTCCTCGAGCAACATTTTAATAGGATCTCTTGCTCCATCATCTTTCTTTTCGTCTCCCATGGGTTGTTGTTGGGCTCGACGCGACCGATTTGGTAATGGCTCGATTGGCTTGAGTCCCAACTTCTTGTACCCAGACCTTGTCGGGGACATGCACGAAGAAAAATAAATGAACAACAGACCGCTCTGATACCACTGATTTGGATTTAGGAGCGGAACGAACTGATTAACAGACTGAATACAACAAACATAGATATAAGAAGAATAACACAAATATCCAGTGAACAATATCTTCTATTAAATAATGAAATAGGTTGAAATTGTAAAACTGCAGAACTAAAACTTGCTTGAATGGTGGTAGTTATCTCTGAGAATAGATGTGGCTGCTACGTGCATCCGTCTGAGCAGAATGGAATTACAATGAGGCTCCAGAGGCCCTTTTCATATTACTCATGAATGCCAAAACCCTGGACATCCAAAAACCTAACCCTAGAAGGTGAAACGCCAAAAGTCATGTGGGCCCTATGGGTAAGTTGGTGTAATTTGGTACCTCAACTTCCTAGGGTCATAACTTTTGCATACGACCTTCGTTTTAGGCGCGTGATAGACCTTTGGAAAGGCCTTTCAGAGAACTACACATTATGTCGTCAGACCTTGACTATGTCTACAGTCTGACTATGGTGAGTCAAGAAAACAACGTTTAGGGCCCCAAAACAGCCTTGAAAGTACAACAAGATGTGCTGACATGAAAACATACAAAAGAAGCCAGTTGGATTAGGCAAGAGGCCTCCCGTATCCACCTGGAGAATGTGTTAGGCTTCAGACAACCCCAGAAGTGTAGAACTCACAATTATAAAGAAGTACAGAAAGACGTGATGAATAAAAAATGGACACGAGAAGCCAGTTGGAATAGGTGGGTGGCCACCAATATCCACCTGGATCACACTTGATGGTATTGGGAAACAACACATGGTTTTGACATGGATATTGATGAATTCTAACCACCTTGGCACTTCTTCCTAGGGCACACTTCACATGGATATGTTTTATTACTTGTTGGGTGGTTGAGGTAGTTACATGGCATAGTTTTCTAGAGCACACCTCTCCTAGGTGCTCTCTCATATTTATTGCATGGTTGTTTCAACTATATTATTTTATTTGAGGTGGTTATGGAGGGGACTCTATTGGGAAGCATGTGGCATACGTGGAGGGCCACACACATGGCACATTGCATACATTTACTTGGTCATGTTACTATATTTGGGCATATCCATAAAGGGCACACTGATGGAGACACTTCTTGCAAGGCCAAAATAACAACAATAGCAGAATTTATTTCCCTACATCTTCATGCACTCACTCACCCTCTTTGATCTATGCTTTCTTGACTCCATTTTCCCAAGGTGTGATTAGGAACTTAGTCTTGAGGCTTTCCTTCATCTTTTCTTCTCACAACATTTATTCCTCCATTATACTACATCTATTTGTTTTGCTTAGGCTTACTCTTCACTAACTCACCTTGTATCTTCACTCTATAGCCTTAGTAATCTTACCTTTTAGGGAAGCCCCCCTTGAGTTGGAGAAGAGCCAACCAAAAATGAGAGGAAAAGTTATTGTCGTGATAGTGGATAGCCTTCTTGAGTTGCTTTAGGAGTATCAAACATTTTATTAGCAGTATTGATTGGTATGTTGATTTTGTAGAGGATAAATTTCAATCTGATTTTGTTTTGTTGAGTGGTTGAGAAGAATATAGGATTAGAGGGAAGGGAAATGTCCTACTTCAACAAAGATGTGAGAAAGTAATGATTAAAGATGTCTATCATGTCCCTTGTTTGGAGAAAAATATATTTTTGGTTAGCAGTATTATGAAGCATATTCAACACTAACATAAATTTCAACAATAATAGGTGTTCTATTGTTGACGATGTTATCCCCAATTTCTAGGGATAACTAAGGAGATCATGTCTCGAGGCTCTCAAGTTGCAGACATGGAGTACCGAGAGACAGATGATTGACAACGTCCACATGCATAGATAGAGACCTACTTCACCACCACATATCCTTGATTCGTCATGATGGCATTCACCACATCAACCTGCTTCTGGAAGACAATGGGTCTTGCTCCATGAGGTACAAGTCATGTGTTGTGGTAAGTTTCACTTTAATACTTGAGTCATTTGAGTATATTGCATTTAACGTTGCTTTTGATTATAGAACGTATGCCTGGAAATTATGTCATGTTCCCTGTTTCACCTTGGTGATTGACATTGTGCCCTAGTAAGTGGTCACCCTTGGGGATTGGTTTGCTACTGGGAGGTCCCCTTGACGAGTCATCGTGCCATTTTCGATCATACTTATCATTTTTCACACTTCATCATTTTCACCTCCTTATCTTTTGGGATTTTTGAGTGTACTGACCCTAGAAGGGATTGTACCTCATTTTATGGGAAGAAGAGGCTAAAGCCCCGGAGGGAATGTAGCTGGCAAAAGATAAAAGCCAAAACTATAACCTTCCAGATGCTCACCCAAAGAGGTCTTGAGAATGATGAAACGTTTCTCCTAAAAAATCAAAGACCTGCAAAAAACAAATTCATATTATATAGACGTCCCACTTGTTGAGGGATCTACACAAGTGTGTTACAACCTTTGTTTTACCCCTATGGAACTCTCTGTACCTCTCCCTTCAAGTGACATTGTGGTACTACCTCCAAAGTCTTATATTACCCTTTTGGAGTACCTAATTGTTCCGGACTTTAATTAATTAATGGAAAATAAATGGGCTTGGAAAAAGGATGCATTGAAAACGAAGGTGCATCACACCCTCTACAAAGGCACCCATAAATGAGACAATACGAACCCTTGTATGTCATTAACCCCATGCCCAAAAGTCTTACCCCCATCCACTTCATCTTCTCCACATGACTTAGAGAGGGTTCCACCTAGGAAACACTCATTGACTTAAGGAATGACTCACCCAATAGGTCACCTTGACAACCCTCCCATACCTAAATTTGGCAAATTGCATAGGGTCTTTGAGCACTTGTTTAATTTGACGTAGTAGTTTTATTGCACATGTTTAGGTGGCTCTTGTATTAAATGTGATTTTACTTGCCATGATACATTTGACTTGAGACCCTTGGATGGTGCACTCATCTATCTTTGCGAGACCTTGTATGATGGATGTTTTGAAGGAACAATCCCAGCTTGGGCCTTCATTGGGGGGCAAGAAGCCCATAGGTTGGATGCCATGACCCAGACTTTGGTGCCAAGACAAAGGTTGAGCATTGCCTTTGGAGGCAAGAGAGAAGACCTTGGAGCTGACACCTAGCACTATCTAGTCCAACAACTTGCCTTTGGAGGCCTTACACCACACTTCTTGAGCTTGACGCCTTGACTAGGGCTAGGGTTTGTGGTGGTAATGATGATTTGATGGACACTTGGCACCTTGAGATGAGGAAGACCCCTTGCACCATGGAGAAGACCCTTGCACTTGAAGGAAAGGCCTTAGGAGGCCCAACGACTTCCTTCTTATGCTAAATGACTTGCCAATTAAGCCTAGACGTCACCCTAGAAGGGCTTGACGTCACCTTTAAGGTTTCATTTGTGCAAAATTCAAAATAATTTTGTAAAGGGGAAAAATAAGGGAGGTCAGCCTCCCTATTTTGTGGACAAACTTTATTATTGAGGTCTTGTATAAATAAAGACCAAAATCATTTCACTTTAACATAGCTCTCTTATTAAAGAAGACTACTTGGCTGAAATTTGCACCCTACTTGGGAATTTTGGACTATCTCTCTCTTGTGCAACATTTTTGGATGTTTGTTATGGTATATTGTGGAGCTAACGTGGTGCACACCTCTTGGAGCCTTGTTCTATTGCATGTTGATGGAATTATCTTGGTAAACTAGGGTTTGGTCTTGCTATCTTGTGAATTTGGTAAGGAAATTTCTACACTTTGTTGGTATTTTCTTCTTGTTTCATACTACACTTGTCTACTTGCAGGAGTATAAGGGCATACACCCTCCACCAAGGTCTATTTTATTTGCAATTTGATAAGTCATTTTTACAAGGTTGCTAGGAGGAGTAAAAGGGCTTACACCCTCCTAGACTTACCTTTGTTGGTTTTGCATGCTCTAGGGAGTAAAAGGGCTTACACCCCTAGAGATATTGTGGATCTAACTCTTATAACCAAGACTCCATTTACCCAATAAATTCGAAGCACTAGTTTGAAATCTGCATTGGAGAAACAAAAAAGTTGCATTGGATAATGTGTTTTTGAGATATTTCAATTGTCTGAAGTGGAATCAAATTTACATGATTTAGGCTTGTGTGAGCCACTAGGACATCTAGCTTAGCCAAGTACATCTTATTACTGTTATAACTTTATGCTACAGCCATTAGGGCTGCAACAAATGCATTCAAAACTCTTTATTTTACTCACACCATCGGAATTTGCTAGAAAGTTGCCATAATTATCTACTAATCATTGTGCATAATTTGGGTGGTTTACTTGTGACTTTTGTCGGTTAATTTTTCTGCTACAGCCATTTGGCTTCTCTGAAAAATCTCTAAAAACATTATTTTTGCAGCCCTAACTCACCATCAAAGCTTTTGGCAAAGTATTGGGAATGTATCTACTTGTTTAATGTTTCATTACTCAATAAATATCTGATGCTTTTGATGGTTATTTCTGCGATAAATAATTGATTTCATTGTTGATATATACCTTTGTTTACTGCTATAATTTAGGACAGCAAGCTTCACTTGTTTGTCCCATTGATCTCAAGGCTCATATCACTATTATTTGTCTTGTCTCGGGTAGGTGTAACACTCTGGTGCAGGTACCCAAGTCTTTGGCAACCATCCTCCATCTGCAAGACTCTTTTCCAAGCCCTTTATCTTCCTCCATCATTGACCCAAGGGGTTCCCTTCATTATCTCTCCACCCTCCATCTCAATCCCCCTAGGGTCACCCGGGATTCCCCCCTTGTGTACGATTTCTCCTTCACTAAAGCGAGGGGAGTACCTCTCTAAGGTGAAAGTGGGTAGGTATTCCCATAGTTGTCTCACCTTTGTAGATTGGGTTGGGCTTTGCCCAACCTACAATCCGTGCTATAACAGACAAGAATAGCAAAAGATGGTTGCTATGGGTGAGGAAGAACAAGGTTTATTCCAGTTGATAGAAGATGAGAATGCGAGATTGGTTCTGCAGAACGATTGTTGTAATTTCATTGAAAACTTAGCCATGATGCTTAGGTTAGAGAGGTTTCAGGTGAGAAAGCTCAAAAAATGAAGCCCTAGATGATGTTGTTGTTGAAACAAGTCCAAATCAGCAAAGAAGAAAAGGAAAACAGCAGATATATCATACATTATCTGCTATACTTCATAAGAAGACGACCTTCAAGGAGGGTGAAGATGAAGTGGTAAAACAAGATAGTGCTTCCTCAGAGAAGAAAACACAAGATTTTTATGTATTGAACCATCAAGACATGGAGGAGGCAAGTTCAGTGAACAAGAGAAGTTCTATGTCAAAGGTAGAAAGACTGACTATTTAGCCAACAATGGTTCTCATCTGGCTAGTGAGTCAATGGTTGGACAAAAGGATGGTGACATAAGTTGTACTTCATCAATCTTTCTGGATACAATTCACTTCTAGTCACTGTTTTGAAGATCGTATCTTCTACAAACATCTTGCTTGTCCAAATCTTTTGTCTTTTTGTATTTTTACCAAGCATGTACAATGACCATTATGGAAGGGTTTTAGAGATAATGATCATATTTAGAACTTGGACATGTTAATTAGGACTTGGGCATATAATAAAGTCTCATTCATAAAATGGTGTGATAATGAGGCATTTAATGTAGTGATCAGTTTAATAGTTAATAGTTAGGTAATTGGAAATTACATAATGTAGTCCTCTTCTCCTACTATATAATGACACATGACATCATCTAATAACAGATGAGTGAATCCACTCTTTCTCATTCTAATGTATATTCCTGTCCACACTTGTTTGTAAAACTCACACCACTGATATAAACCTGGAAATAAGTTGTCAAGTCAGTTCATGATTGTGTACAGAATTACAATACATTAATAAAGACAAAAGAAACATAGATTGTTGATGTTTGAGGATAAATTAATCCCCATTATCTATCCCTTTCTTCTAGAAACAAATAAAACTTATAATTTGACAGAATAATCACAATCTATGTACAAAGCTTGCCCTATTTCATTATTTCTTTGAGACATAAGCATAATACTGGGCCATTGGAACTACAAAAGCAATTACGAGCAAGCCCCCAACCACAGTTGTGAACTGTCCTCTTTTCTCCTCTGTCTCTTGCTTTGTCTTGTAGTTTGACCCCTTTTTGGTGTCCTGGAACTTGGGACCACCAGGGTCAGGCAGTCCATCAATAGCTGCTGCAAGTCGTTTGGTAGCACTGAATATAGCCTCATTGTACTTTTCATCAGTAGCAAGAACTGCATGATAGAAATTAAGCCACCTCATTAGTAACACTAGCACTAGAATCTTTTAAAATCAGACTAACAGAAAAAAACAGCAGCTCCCTGTTTAAGGACAAATTCGATTTCTCAAAAATAATTTCTGTTATTAATGTATTTGTACTATACAGTCTGGAATTGCCTTTAAAACGAGTGAAGATCAATTCAAGCAAAAACAGTACAGGCATTTTCTGCATGACTTCTATGCACCTTCACTACAATGTTCATGCCATAGAAAGCCTGAAAGAACAAATGTCACCAAGGTGGAATTCCAATAATGAAAAGCCTCCCAGACTATTAGTGCCTTTATTCACAAATGATGGGCAGTTCCTCAATATCCTTGTTGGGATAATTTTTAAGTCCACTGGGGCAACTTCGTTAGACCAGAATCCCAAGTAACTTTTGAGATGGTCTTCAACTATTTTTGTTCACATTTTCCAATAAAAATTTCTCATAATATCATTCTAAAAATGAAAGAAGAGAAATTGCAGCTTGAGAGTAATTGCTAGACTCAAACTAATAACATAGTAGCAATCACACTACACAAGCCACCCACTATACTCTGACTCACCATACTAAAGAATGCACTAACCATACATGCTAGATACAAACTAACAACCTCTTCGGTATTTAATTGTAATTTCATTTAATTTAAATATTAATGTCTGCAAGTGGCCAAAGATGGCCAGTGGGACTGTCAAAGCACAGAAATAAGTGAACATTGAGAATGCTAATGCATCTCCAAGAGAACTGCAAAAAGAAAACCTAAGTTGCACAAAACTTGGAAACAGGTACAGTAACTGAAAGAGAGATTGCATGGAAACGTGACCCCCCAAAATCTTAGGAAACGGGGAAACAACAATTTTTAAAAAGAATAGAATATAAAAAATTAAAAAAATAGATTTTAAAAAGAATAGCAAGTAATGAGGAAAAATAAGAATGATAAACATAGCCAAGAAATCAATATAATTCTCATTTGTATATTCAATCCTATATAGCATTACATTATGCAATATCCAAAATTAGCCTTATAGATTAGGCTATGTATACTAAATGGTAATATGAGCTATACAAAATTCACGTAGCTCTCAAAAATTGAAGACAATAAACTTAGGAACTTAGGGTTAAAATTTAAAAACTACTAGAAATACCAAAAAAGTCCTCAGCCGATCCATCCACCTTACTATGAACATTGCTACAATTAAGGGCTGATTTCTACCAACATATCCAGTTTATTGTCCATATATACTAGCCATTGTGGCAGTTGTGCAGTTTGTTGTACTTGTGGTGCTTAGAAATGAAGGAAAATGACAAGAATGCAGAATAATACCTAACTTGTAGGGTTTCTTTTTTTCTTTCATCAAAACGTTGAAATTTCTTGAAATTTCATTTTATTGGCAATGTGTCTTTTTGGTTTGTAGGGATCATGTAGGTCCCAATTAGGCTTTAAAGGCTAAGGAATGGCTCAGAAGAATTTCTAGTAGTTTTCAAGCCATTTCAGTTTCCAAACCAATTTTGGTACCGAAACATTGGGAAGAGGGGGTAACTGGAGTTCCCTGCAACTTAGATGAAAACAAATTATTACATTATTGGGGGCGGGGGCAGAGGAGGAGTTTCATACAACTTAGATGAAAACAGCTCTACGAACAAGCAAGAAAAGAGGAAGAGAAGAACAAAAGGCTTCACAAGATACAATCGAGCACTAGGAAACCCAGAAAAACAAAATGGGTAAGGATCTGAACGGCATCAAGAAGAATCCTAAAACCAAAAATGCTATCATCCAACAGCTCTCCTAACTTCCAATACCAACAAGAAGTTGATGAGATTCCTACCAACAACTAGTTGTTTTTTCTAGAGGTTGTGTTGCTTAATTGACATTGTAATGGAGATTTGGTCATGAGGCTTCTTGTGGCCAGCAGTAAGAGGTAATGAGCCTAGTACTAGCAATATGAGAAGGCCTGTCTTTGAGAGTATTTTTTCAATGGTTAACCATCTCACAAAAGAATAGGGTGAGTCGTGACACATGTGTGGCCCTGATACTGTGCAAAAACCCTCAAGCCATGCATCTTTGAATGAACAATGACCGACCACAGATCTTAAAATAGATAGGGCATCTAAAAATGAATTGGTCTTCCAACTTAGGTTCCTGCATATGCAATTTATGGCTGTGAGGCTCCTTTGAAAGATGATGATCCATCTCCATGTGTACCTAATGGGAGAAATCCCAAAGCTGAGCTAGAGGGACTCTCAAGATACAAGGGATATAGAATCTAGTATATTCTAGAGTATAGATGAGGTTACCCGTGAAGTACATATAAGAGTGGAAGTAGTGATGAAACTTTGGAGTTAGGGGTTCTTTTGGCTCAGTCCATCTGGCTTTCATGTAGGCTTTGTAGATCTCTGCTCTAATACCTCTGTTAATATATCTCTTAGTGAGGTAAGAGGCATTGACAAAAAACTCTGAGGAAGGAGTTCACATATCCTTAATACGTTATACGATAGGCTCTTTTGTATGATAATTAAAGCTGCACTCAATACTTTGATATTAGATAACAAGTGTCCTTTTCATGTACCCTCCTTAAAGTGGCTAGAATCTAAAATGCATGTCAGCTCTAGTCTCTCCAAAAACAATAGCAACACGTTCAATTCCTTATTTGTGGGTTCTCGGCAAACAAGATGAGAGTCAGTTTGAGAAGCTAACAACACAAATAATACCTCTATTAATATCTCTCTTAGTGAGGTAAGAGGTGCTGACATAGAACTCTACCGGGGGAGTTCACATATCCTCAATACTTACACGATAGGCTCTTTTGTATGATAATTAAAGATGCACTCAATACTTTGATACTATGTCCTTTTCAAGTACCCTCCTTCAAGTTGCTAAAAAGTTGAAATGCATGTCAGCTCTAAGCTCTCCAAAAACAAGAGTAAACAGAATTCAATTTGTATATCGTCAATACTTATACAATAGACTCTTTTGAATGATAATTGAAGATGCACTAAATACTTTGATATTATGTCCTTTTCATGTACTTAAAGTTGCTAAAAAGTTGAAATGTATGTCAGCTCTAAGCTCTCCAAAAACAATAGTAAGAAAATTCAATTCCTTATTTGTGGATTGTTGACAAACAATGTGGGAGTCAATTTAAAAAGCCAACATAAAATGAGTGCAGTGTATAAAACAATCTCATTGCAAAATTGCCACCATGTCATTCTTAGCTTTACAAAAGTTTTAGCTAAAGAAAATAAACTCTAACACCCTCCATTTTTTCTTCAGCCTCAAACGAGGTCACAACAACTTGTATTGTTTTCTTGTTTTCTTCATGTACGACAATCAACACTAGTATAAATTTTCGGTTATCTTTTATCCAGAAAGGTGCTTTCTAATAATATATCCAACACTTTAGGGCAAAACTTCTTGTGTTCACCCTTTTAAAGATAGAAATTGTGATGGGGATGCTGATGAGGAAAGTTTTATTATATAAACAACAAACATTAACAGATACACACTTAAAAATGAAAACAGAACAGATGACAAGTTGTTATAGTCCAGGTCATTTTGACACACTGCTAAAGGGAAAGAAGAAAATGAAGAAAAGTGGCAGTAATAGAGGCTTTGGGGTAAGAATTAACAGTGGTGGACATTGAAAAATTGATTGTCTTATTGGTGCATATAATGGAAGCTAGAAAGGGGATAATAATTTGGAACAAAATCCCAACATATGGATATGCATTTGTAGTAAGATAGCTTGTAACATCACATAAATAACAACCAGAAGCTAGGGTGTTGAAAATGTTAAAACAATCAGCTAAACCATAAATTGTGCCCATCAAAGTTGGCTTGGCCTTGAAAAAAGCAGCCAACAATAGCATGAGTATAAAAATTGAGCATGCTGTTTGTTATGGCATCATAGGCCATATGGTATGCCCTAGATGTTGCTTTTACTCATGTTGCTGCAACTTCTCATTTATGAGCATACTCGATGATCACTACTGTCCATAGAGGTGTTGAATGAAAGGAATAGCCATAGACAATATGTCTGAATAAAAGAATTTACTATACAAATGGGAGTGGGTGCAATAGAGTAGGAGCTATATGTTGTTATCATCCCCCTTAGTGAACAGTTATAACTTATAGTTATGACAAACAATATTATGAATATAATTTTTTACCTAATTAATCGTTAGTAATGTAGCTATATCTCCACTAGGTGTATAACATATCTTCATTTCTTGATGTGCTTCAACCATAAAGCGTAATTTGAACAATGGTTTCCTCTTTCTATGAAGAGAAATATATCTCATCTAGATTGCAGTGCTGCCTTATGAACTTCTTTTTGTAAAATCCATGACTTAAAACTTCATTAGGTAACTCAATCCTATCTTGTTAACATGATGACATATTTTTCATCTTGGCTAGTGTGTATTTTCCTAGGTAATCTTTGTCTTCACCAAGGAATTTTCATAGCCATCAAGGAAAAGTCCAATCTGTTTGAACTTTGAATAATTCAATTAATAGACATTATTTTAACAGTATAAATTTGAAATAGTTTAATGTAAATAGTTTGAGAATGTCTATTGTGTTTCTCATCAAATGTACTTGTGATTTGGGGTCTTGTGATTTAGTGGATGTTTTGTTTTTGCTTTTATAGAGTCTGTCATTTTTCCTCTGCAAATTACTTTTTGCTTGTTTGCCTCCAATTGACCAATGTTATTGTTGACAATTTATATAGGTTCTAAAATTATAAAGTATTAACAAAATTCTTCTAATATTTCTACGGTGTATGAATGTCTCATTAGTTTTGTTATCCCCTAGCCTAGGGATAACTAAGTATATCACGTCTCGAGGCCCACAGGTCCTAGACATGGAGTACCGAGAGCCAGACAACTTGAGCATGGCCCCGGAGGGCCCCTCTTTTCTTCAGTGCAGCCCACTTATCACCAGCAACAGTATCCATCCCACCAGCATGGTCCTGAAGTAACAGTGGATCTTGCTCCATGAGGTAATGAGTCTGGTTATCATGGTATGTATCACTCTGATTTTTAAAGCACTTGAATATGTTACAATGAATCCTTCTTCATTTCATGACGTTTTCTTGGAAATTATGCTCTTTACCTCGTTTATACCAGGAAGGGTAACACGGTGCCATAGTAAGTTGGTTTCCCTTTAGGATGGGTTTCTATTGGGTGGGTCTGTGAAAATTCATCGTTTGTTCCCTCCATACTTACCACTTTCCATCTTTATTCCTTCCATCTCCCCTATCCTTGTTTGGGCATTGGGATTGGCTACGCTAGGAAGGGTTGTACCTTACCTTATGGGAAGAAGGGGCTAAAGGCCTAGAGGGTAAAAGTAGCTGGAAAGAGTTAAAAGCCAATGTTGAAACCTTTGAGATGCTTCGCCCAAGGATCCCCGAAAAAGCAGTGAAAATCTTCTTAGTAAGAAAAGGGGACCCATAAGATACATAAACACTCAAGGTACTAGTTGATGGATAGGAGGTCTCATCATGAGCCGGCCTATTATGACCATGGGCATGTAGCGGTATGACACTACCACCTATTTGGCCATTAAACCAGGGTAGTGGCTCTTGGTGGCATAGCCAAGAGAAAGGAGGTCTCATCATGAGCCAGTCTTCTCATTTCCTTGAAGTGTTTGTGGATGACGTTGTAACCTCTGGTCATCAATCCAGGACAGTGGTCCTCAACTTTTCCCTTGAAAGTAAAAGATCAAAAGAAATAAAGCTAAGAATAAAAGGCAATGAATGGGCTAGGAAACAATTGCGTTTATGACAAGGTGCAGCTCGCCCTCTACAAAGGCACCCATGGGTAATACTTTACATTTCCCTGTTATTACATGCACCCCATGCCCAAATACTTACCCTATGCCCCCTCATACACTTACATGAATTTGATTGGATCCCACCTGGGAAACACCCCAAACTTAAGAGAGGTTAGCCCAATAGGACACCTCGAGACCTTCCCCAAACCTAACTTGTCAAGTTGCATAACGTCTTTGAGCATTTGTCTAGGATAAGGGGGTTTTGATGCACATGTTTGGGTAATTTAATTAATGGATGTGATTTAAATGCTATGATTCCTGTGACTTATGAACCCCTGGAGGGTGTACTTGTTGTTGCTGGAGGACCTTTCCTAGTGGACAGGTACACATGAGGGAATGATTAGCTCGGACCTTCCTGGGGGCTTAAAGCCCATAGATGGATGTTGTAACCCCAGCCACGGGTAAGAAGAAATTAAAGATTTGCACTGGAAAAAAGAAGGACGTTGCCTTTGGAGGCACCCTAGCAGACCTAGACCCAGGGGAACCTTGCTCTTCCACATGGACGTTGACCCTTGAGGTCCTTGGACGTCACCATCATGACCCTAGACGTCATCCAGAGCTAGGGTTTTCATTTTGGAGGCATTTATGAGCCTGGTGGCACATGTGGGCATCATCTGGGGCCTCTCGAGGCCAAGCGCCCTACATTTTAGGCTCAACGTTCCACCTTTAGGCCTCAACGTCACCCTAGAAGGGCATGACATCACCCTTGGAGGTGTCTTTAGATGCTAATTAATTTTAATTATGTCAAAATTGGATTTTATTGTAAATTGGCCAGGTTGGCCTTAATTTTGACCTAAAATTAATTAAAGGTCAAAGTTTTATATAAATAAACATAAAGTACATTCATTTTGATCATCATAACTCATCACACACAAGTGGTGGTCTGAAATTTTCTCCCTCTTTAAGGGTTATTGGCGGAAATAACTAGTGCACACCTCTTGGGAGAGCTTTATGGTGGTGTATTTTGGCATTTTTCATGGTGGAATGGTCTTCAACTAGGGTTTGACTTGATTATTCTTGGTGAAGTAAGTGGAAAATCTGCATTTTTATTCATGCTATGAATGTTTGTGGTAAAATTTACTTGTTTCATGTCTAAGATTATGAAAT
>JASDQU010101794.1:546007-601225 GCA_032191745.1 Picea mariana | reverse complement strand
AATTCCTCCAAAGTGGCGAAAGGCGTTCTAATGAAGTTATTCCTAGGTAGCTAGTGTTTAGGAATGTTGTAAATGACCATGTAAAACAACACGCGAAATTTCGCGGAATTCCGTCAAGTATAGCTAGGTTTTTTTTAAGGTTCCGAATTAATTAATTAATTAATTCTGGGTAATTAATGTAAAACTTAGGTCCCAGGATTTGCTATAGGGGTATTTGTACTCAAAAGAAAGCTAATGAGACCCCCTGCACCCATGGACCAAGTTTCAACTCAGTCGAACAAGTTTTGCTAGGTTGTTTGTCTGCTTAGGAGTTTTTCGGGAAAACGACAATTTTAATTGCCAAACCCAGAACATGGGAAAATGTAATTTGTGTAATAATGGACCAAATCAAGTGAAGTAAAAGGCAATAGTGATGAGAAATACCCCACCTAACCTATTCCTACCCTTCACCTACCCTTTTAACCCCCCATTTAATTAAAATTAACTTTTAATTAATTCCCTACCCTTATAAACCCACTTTTAATTAAAATCAAATTTTAATTATTTCCCACGTGAGCTTATATGTAATACATATGATGTTTTATTAATTCATTATGTAATGCATATCATGTTTTAATAACTCATATTTATGAGTTATGGGCCCCTCCCTTCTCCATGTACGGCCACTCCTCTTCCACTCAAACCTCACTTGCTCTTCAACCCACGTAATCACTTAAGTCCACGTCCCTCTTTCCACACGCATACATTCTATCCTCACGTGTCCCCCACTCCCACGAATTTGGAAACTCTCTATTCAAATGGAGCGTGGGTCCTCCTTTCCTCCCCTCACACGACTCTCCTCAACCAATCGTTCCACTCTTTGGAGTGTGGACTCCACACGCTTTCACTTTCCCTCACAACCTTTTTGGACTTACGTTTTTTTCCCTCACATACCTCACGCTTGCCTAATTGAAGCTTGAGTTTTCCCTAATTGGAACTTACGCTTTCTCTCTTAATAAAGTAGAGAAAGCATTCATGCAGTGGGAAACATCACGTTGAAGGAGGAATTTCCCTTTGCAAGCTTATACGTATACATCTCTTCAGCCTATACGCCTCCTTCATGAGGCCAACTCAGCCTTCCACTTCACCTTCTTTGCATTCCCCTCACCCTAAAAGCCATTCACCTCATTGGTTGATGTTCTCCATGACTTGTCTTGTCCCTTGGATCGTTGACACTTGTTGAAGATCCAAGAGGGGTCTCTTTAGCCTCTCATGCTATTTAAGAGACCTCTCACTCACTCTTTCTTGACCTTTCATTATTGCACTGTTATGCTACTAGTTTCTCACCATCCCATTCTCTCTATCACTCTCATTATTGTCGTACTTCTTCACTGGTTTTGTTCTTGAAGGGCTTGTGGCAATTAGTTGTCACAACCTCTTCCATTGGATAATAAAAAGAAACGCTATGGAGGATTTTGGGAAGATCTACAAGTATTTGGGATCTTGCAAACATATGAGGTATAATCTTTTCAATTTGATATGATGCATGTATGAATGGATCTTAGGTAAAGTATTTTATTTGAGTAGGTTTTGCAAAGAGTAGTCTTGTGAATCTATATATGTGGTTAGCTAGATAATGTGCAAGTATTTCACTTATTAGCTTAACCCTCCATATTATCCATTGTATGCATGCTATTGTGTTGAGTTTGTTGCAAGTTGGACTTCAAGGGTTTCATTAGATGTGCCTTGGGTAAAAGCCTATTCTTTGAGACTCTCATACACTCCAAGTTATTTCTGTATTGTTCACCCTTTCTCATTCTCATTTCGGTAGCTAACAGGTTTTGATAGGTCACCTAAAGTCTTTAAATTTTCTGGTTCTTGTATGCACGAAATCTTTGCCTAAAAACAAAGATTTCATAACATTTTCTGAGTGTGTTGCAGCTCAATCAGCAAGCAATAGCTTGCTGATTTTTGCAGGTTCTCGCCAGGACAAGGGGGCACTTTGCCCATTTTCATGCACAACACACACTCAAGCAACTCCTCTCATAGTGGTAAACGCTTATCTTTTCCTTCTACATTCTAAATCATTGTAAAGCAAGCCCAAAGGAGTTGTACCCAAGTGGCTTGCATTCTTTCCCTTTCTGTCTTATTTTCGCAAGCTCTAGATTAGATCTCTTTCGTTTATTTTTCATGCTTAGTTTAGCTAGATTAGTTGTGGTTTCTACATGCATACTTACGTAAAATAATCTAGAGTAGATCTCATAACATATGATAGCTTAGAGCCCGTGGAGGCATCGTGGATTTTTTGCTTTCAGTTTATCTTACCTTGCATGCAGTCTTTAATTTCGTAAACCTATCACACATGCATGCGCTAATCGGTTAATTAACTTTTCAGTTCTGTCTTTTACTTTACATGCAAGCACTGTTTCTTAAGTTTTCCATCTTATGTACATGCNGTACCCAAGTGGCTTGCATTCTTTCCCTTTCTGTCTTATTTCCGCAAGCTCTAGATTAGATCTCTTTCGTTTATTTTTCATGCTTAGTTTAGCTAGATTAGTTGTGGTTTCTACATGCATGTTTACGTAAAATAATCTAGAGTAGATTTCATAACATATGCTAGCTTAGAGCCCGTGGAGGCATCGTGGATATTTTGCTTTCAGTTTATCTTGCATGCAGTCTTTAATTTCGTAAACATATCACACATGTATGCGCTAATCGGTTAATTAATTTTTCAGTTCTGTCTTTTACTTTACATGCAAGCAACTGTTTCTCAAGTTTTTCATCTTATGTATATGCATGAAAGTATCGATGTCTTAAGGGCTTAAGCAATCTTTTACAATTCCGCAAGTTACTTTCATTTCTCACACTTCACTTTTACAATATAACAAATTAAAGAACTCGTCTGGCAACTTCATTGTTAAAAGGCTTCAGCCTTCACGTGTTTCAGTCTTCAATACTTTGGCAACTTTGTTGAGAAAACTACAAGCACTCAATCATACTTCACAACATTTAGCTCATAGATCTAAAATTCATTAATTAGACTTAATAGGACACCTTAACTCACCATCTTCGCCACTAAGGTTTTGAGGAAAGCCACGGAAATTTTCCGGAGTACTCGGCCTTAGGGTTGACCTATGAAGCTAGGGTAGGCCTCGTTGCCTCACTTCTTGAGCATCCAGCAACCATTGGGTAATTGGGGGAGGAGAGTTTTGGGTTGACATCTAAATAGGGCTAAAATTAATCTCACACTTAATCATTTAATTCGATTTTCAGTCTACAACACCAAGCAATACACTTACACACTTGCAAGTTCATTGATCTCATTGTCTCTCTTTTTACATTCATTTGCAAGTTAAATTATGTGTTGTGGAATTATCGCTTAAGTGGTTATATCTCTTCATCTGGAGCACTTTACTTTCAAAGCTTTCATCTTTATTTTTGTTCCTTTATCTCGTGGTGTGATCCTTCAAGAAGTGCGCATCCACCTGGAGGCATTCTCTTGATTAGGTCTTGAGTGCTTTGCGTCTCTTGGCCATTGAAAAGCAGTCCAACGGAGCTCTATCTGTTGTGAGCATGCTTGGCTTCATGTGTTGATTTCTGTATCTTGTGTATCTTTTAATTCCTGCATATGTGAGCAAACTTGTGAGTATATTGTATATCTTGTATCTAGTCTTAATCTGTATATCTGATTTATTCTTTTGTATCTAATTGTATCTGTCTTATTGTAATACTTTGTAACTTATCTTGTAACGAACATTCTCCCCTAACTTAATTGACCCCATTGCCCAATCTTAGGCACTAGTCTTAGTTGCCCTAGGAAAAGGTCTGACTATCATACATAGATAGTTGCATCTTGCATTTGCTGATTGACATCTTAGGCTAGATTCCCCCTGAACTTTTAACCAATTAAAACCAACTCCTAGAACATTAAGTATTAACCTCATCTAGTAACTAGGGTCTACCCCCCTTGGCTTCCTTAGGAGTTAGCCTAGATGGAAGAGGTTCAAGTCAAAGTGACAGCGTGGACTTTGAACCTAGGCATTGTGCCTCCGAGGGCACACTAAGTGAGCAGGACTTAGCTCACGTTTGCAAGTGTGTATAAGGACGGCAACAGCCTCCTCTGAATAAGCAACAGAGTTGATGTGAAGACTCCAGATGATACTCCTGTTGGTGGCAATGGGAAAACAGATCTGTAGAGCAGACGTGACTAAGGATGAGCATAAGTGCACATGTGAGGACCTAGCTCATCTGTGTAATGCAGTGACTCAAGTCTATGGCATCCCTATGGATGTGGCCCCTAGTGGATGAGCACTAGTGGGTGTATCAGATCCTTTGCTATATATATTGTTCAAGAGTCAGACCTACCTGTAACCCTAGTTATTGTGTAAAGGGTACAGGTCGGCCCTATCTTATTGTGTCTAAAGATAAACTGCAAAAGATAACTAATATTCATATTAATATTAATTATTATAATAATAAATAAATAATATGTCTAAGTGAGGTCGGCCCTATTGTGCCAATAGACACTTTAGTTGACAGGACAAGTCTAATATAAGTAAGATGAAATCTTTCATTGTAGACAGACACACTCACTTGCAAGTTTTGGAAATCTCAGTAATCACACTTCTTGGTCAAAGGTGCGCACCTCTCTTAGGCGCTAGGGTTTGCACTCTCTTGTGTGCTAGGATATTCTCGAAGGTAAAGGTCTTTCTCTTGAAGATTATAGCAAAGGATTTGGCTGGGTTTTTCTCCCTTGTTTGAGAAGGGTTTCCCAGAATATATCTTGTGTTCTTGTGCATGGTGCTTCTTCATGTGATCTTGGTTGCTGCAGCATTTATGGTTATGGTTAATTGATAAATGGAATGAACTTCATGCTTAACCTAATGCTATGAAAACAATAACAGGAAATCCTCAATAATAAGCCTAAAGAGTTATCCTCGCATAGTTGGAAGATGCCTACATACCATCCTTCACAAGCCTCTTCTAGATCCAGCCATGCATCTATTTCTTTTCTATATTCTCCTTTTGTATCAATTGCAATAACAAATCTACCACATGTAGCCATCATTTTTTCGAACGCTTCCATATTAACTTTATTAGAATATACCCTACTCTTTTTTTTCAACATTTTTCCACGTGATGGTTTGATACATAGAGTAGAAGACAACCTGCATTAGATAT
Organism: Picea mariana; assembly: GCA_032191745.1. Classification (NCBI taxonomy): domain Eukaryota; kingdom Viridiplantae; phylum Streptophyta; class Pinopsida; order Pinales; family Pinaceae; genus Picea; species Picea mariana. The sequence goes on along the minus strand of JASDQU010101794.1, from coordinate 596,065 downwards.
CTCTCTTTCTAATGAAAGTCTGAAGTTACAAGTTTGTGTGCAAGTAGATCTGAAACTCTTCTTCAAACAACAACAAAAACATCATTTGATTTTCTTACCCCAATTGAATGTTGTGATGATTTTCCCTTTTTGGTTAGGATTTTGAGGCTGAAAATAAACACCAACTTATAGAGCTTGTAACTTGGTTAATATTTCTCAGAAATATATCAAATCACATGTCAGATTTGTCTTTCAAATGGAATTAGACTGGCTTCAATCTAGGCAATCACTCAAAATTTATGAACTATACAGCGCAACTACTTTTTTCTGCCCCAAAAATAAAACATGTGCTCTAGCTCGATCTGAAACCAGCATAATTTCTTTATTCTAAACCCAATTGAAATTTGAAACATTTAATATCTTGATTTGAACTCTGGTGGAATGACATGGCAGAGAGAAAGAACAGTCTAACAGTAACGCTACAAAAATGCGCATCCACAACAATAATTTATGGGGAATTCATTTCGCCATATACGGTCTAAACCATATGGCACTACTCGTGAACATAGAAAATCAAACAAATACACACATTTGACAATGCTGCAACTACTTGGGAAGAAAATCAACTCCAAAATCTTCATTAAGTAATAAATTTGTAAAATAATACATTTAGCAAAATGAAGCATTTAAGATTGTGAACAATTGTGTGGAAATTTCTTGGAATTCAATATTCAATGCGAAACAGAAATTTGACCTTCAACCTAGACAGTTTCTCGGATCTTAGCCCTGTGAATTTTCAGGCTTAGGGCTGGTGTAAAACAAAGTACAAAACAGAAATAGAAAAAGTACAATGTTTCACTTCCGGACAGTCCAAAACTTCCCGGCAATTCAAGGAGAAAAGATACCAAACCAAAGGAATAAGTTTCAGACCTTTTAAGGCAACTTATCAGCCAATAACCAGATCTGAAAATAATCTTTTACAACAGTAACAACAGCAGTATGACAGCAGTAAAATCATCTCCTTATATTCTTCACTTAGATGTCAAATCACTTAAAAATTATCCTTTTACTTATGTCAAATCAACAAGACATATATGGCTGTAAATAATAATGCATAAAGAATATATATAGTTGAATATCAAATATGGAAATTACACAAGTTTTGGACAGTTGGAAACTTCATTGATATGCTCAAGGTGAAGTACATAGACACACCATAGCCTTCTCTCAAGGCTAATACAAATCCTCCCAGCTCTCCAAACCCTAGCTAGGAAAAATCAACAAAACCCTAGCAAACAATAAGATCCAATATGCAAGAATCACTCCAACACATTCTCCAAGGCAAGATGTCCTCTCCTCTTCTTCTTCACAATTCCACCCTAGGATTTATCACAAAACACCAATCTCCAATATCCAAGGGACAAACCATAACCCTAGACCTCCAAGCTGCTCCAAGATACTCCAAAAAGACCAAGAAACCACAGTGACTCAAGAGAGAGATCGAGCACACGTGAGGACTCTAGAGAGAGAGAAGCTAGTGCGCACTCTTCTCTAGGTCACATCTCATCACAAGATTGAATACAAGTGAGTGAATGAACATGTATGAATGAAAAGACTCTCTCCTTCCTGTATTTATATGAGAAGTAAGGGAGGCCAACAATACAATGTGGGCCTTATCCCTTACAAGCAACCTACAATCAGCACTTGCAGGCCAACACAAGTGAGATGATACACTCTAAAATACATGTGTCGTGCTCCAAGGTGATGTTGTGCACAATAATGACTACAAAGGGATGTAGTTACACAAGGCAAGTGCACATCCCTCCATCACAAGCCTCTGCAAACTCCATCAATCCTCCTAAGCAATGTACTTCACTAGGTTAGCTGCCCCTGCAAGAATACTATCAAAGCCCCAAGCGTCCCCGAGCCATCTCCAATCCTTTGAATAAGAATACAAGCTACCAAATGCCAACTAGGGTCTAATGCCCTCCTCTAAGTTGCATAATGCTCATCATCCCATGTAGGGTGCTCTCCAAGCAAGCGGATCCTTCGCAGGGCCCCAATGAAGGGTGTCCACCAAGATGTTAAGAGAACTCCAATGCCTAAGGGAAGAACATAAACCAGTAACCATCTGAGGTCAAGAATCCACTAAGAAAGATATCTCAACTATGCAAATCCATCAAGGACTATCTCTCATGTGTCAATCCATCTTGAACCATCCAAGGGTTGAACATACACCATGTACCCCAAATCTCATGAAGCACCCCAAGCATGGTGTAAACACTTTCAGAGTAACCCTGGAAGTTAACACTCTGCCTTTACAAGGAAAGTGTTTACACTGACACGGGTTGACTCCCTCTGCAACTCCACCAAATCTACTACCTACAAATCTATACCTATTGCAATCCTAGAATTAACCATTATCGTCTGTAAATAATCTATCATTGATGCTATCACAACATCTCGATCCCCCAATGAATGATGACCACTTATGAATATGAAAGAATATCTCTCTAGAACAAAAGCAACATGCCAAACTCCATCATCCTCCAAGTCACCATCCTGAGCCAAAATCAATGGACGCCACATCATCAGTTTTCCAGGACAACTTGTAGAGAAGATCACACCTCCATACAAGATCAACACAAGTGTATCACATCTATCAAAGTCACAAAGATAGAGATCCATACAAGTCGACTCCTCAATCCTAGAATACAAAGCTCATGGTATAGGCAACAATCCATGCAAGGTCATCATCATCCTGTGAACATGAGAGTCCCTCTCATGCACCTCAAATCCTCTAGCAATTGGACCAACCTAAACTAGGTCAACTCCATCATCATGAGAGAATTCTAAAGTAAGAGTAACTTCATGGTCGATTCCCTTTGCCTGAGACAATCCATTATCCCTAGAAAGAGTATCATCATGGGAAACTCACTTTATCTAAGAGAATCCATGATTCTTGGCTCTGTACTCTATAATACTCCCATCGGTTGTAACTCTAGAATCTATATTAGCAACATCCTCCATCAAGGCATCATACCTCTCCTCCACTAAACAACTAAAAGGCTCGTGATTCTTGGCTCTGTACTCTATAATACTCCCATCGGTTGTAACTCTAGAATCTATATTAGCATCATCCTCCATCAAGGCATCATACCTCTCCTCCACTAAATAACTAAAAGGCTCATGGTTGAAGTCAATCTCGTCGTCACACCTCTCCTCCTCTATACTACTAGAAGTCTCATGAATGGAAGAAACCAATGCAACATGACTAGTGTATATCCTAGGAGGTACACTTTCCCTCACAAAATATCTAGGCACTCCTACATGCTCTCAAGCCTCTAAATTTGGAAGAACAACCTCCACATTCTCCTCAATCACTGAAGGAGAATCCTGCAAGTTGAAAGATCCCACATCCTCATCAATATAAGATGCTATCATAACATCTACAATCAATGTTGAACCTAGCTCTATGACCTCTTGCCATGCATGTGCCTCCTCAAAGCTAGAAGGATCTTCCAGCCTCCCATTGGAATGTACATGTGCCACTAGATCATCAAGTGCCCTGTAAAGGCCACCATCTCTAACCCCTCCAGTAAAAGTCCTCAAACTAGCTAGAATACAATCACTGAGGGTGCACTATTGTCCCTCAAAGGAAACTCTCCAATGTATATCTGTCACACAAGAAACTGAAAGGAGGTTCTTTCTCAAACTAGGAACCAATAAAATGTGATCCAGCTCAAGCACATCACTTGATGGCATCTGAAATGAAATGGAGTTGTCTCCTCTTACAAGGAAAGTGGCAACATAGCCAAGCTCCATAGTCATGCCTCCCTCTTGCTCCTAAATATTTCTAAATAGAGACATGTCATAAGTCATGTGTCTCAAAGCTCCACTATCCACATACCAACCAACACTAGACACGGTGTTAGAAGATAAACAAGAAGTCTTGGAAAAGGAAATCTCAAACTGAGGGTTCATCTCCTCTACTTCTGCAACATTCCTAGCTACAACCTTTCTCGTACCCTTTCCCTTCTTATTCAATGGACACAAGCCTGCATAATGTCCCATCTCGCGACATAGAAAGAACACCACCTTACTCAAGTCTTTCTTTCCTATATTTATCTCATCCTTCTTCTTGAATCCTTTCTTACTATTCATCTTTGTCTTCCCAACGAGACCAATAGCATCTACTTCCCCTTGTTTCAAACAAAACTACAATCTGATTTCTTCTTGCACAAGATCAACCCAAAACTTGGGAAGCTTTGGTATATTTTCTCGAGCACAAACACCCTGAACAAAAGGCGTCCAAGAAGGAGAAATTCCTTTTAGGGAAATGGACACTAAATCCTAATAGTCCACCTTAGTTTCAACGGCTACCAACTAATCCTTTAGTTCACTGATCCTAATTAAGTAGCTCACCATAGTATCTACCTTTCTCATGCAAACAACTGGAGCTAGTTTCGCAAAAGCATGTGTCAAGAAGCATAAGAGTTCTGAAACAACTCAAGCAAAGAATCAAACATGTCTTGACTTGTTGTTTTCTCTGCAATGCAAGAGATGAGATGATCCTTCACAGAGTCAATAATGATTCCCTTCACCTTGGCTACCTTCTTCCGATGAGCAGCCAACTGTGTTGGATCTGTTGGTTTTGGAATCTCCTTCACAACATGCTCCCAAAGATAAGCTTCCTTCACAAGTAACTAAAGTCTAAGCTTCCAAGGAACAAAATTGCAGGCCCCTTCCAACCTGTCACACTTTTTAAGAACAAGAGTCATCTTTACACATCCAAGAACAAGTCCCAAGTGGACAAAATCAGTGGTATATGAAGTAAACAAAACCCTTTCTAGGGTACAAATGCTTCTCCCAAGAAACCTAGGGTTTCTCACCCAATGACCTCAACTAGGTCAAGTCCATACCCCACGTAAACTCCAACCAAAATACAAACTCCCTCTTACTCAAGAGTGATCTCAACCATAACAAGCTTTGATACCATGTGGAAATTTCTTGAAATTCAAAATTCAATGCAAAATAGAAATTTCACCTTCAAAATAGAAGGTTTCTCAGATCTTAGCCATATGAATTTTCAGTCTTAGGACTGTTGTAAAACAAGGCACAATACAATAACAGAAAGAGTACAACGTTTCACTTCCAAACAATCCAAACTTCCCGGCAATTCAAGAAAAAAAGATACCAAACCAAAGGAATAAGTTTCAGACCTTTTAAGGCAACTTATCAACCAATAACCAGATCAAAAAATACTATTTTACAGCAGTAATAACAGAAGTACAACTGCAGTATGACAGCATTAAAATCAACTCCTTATATTCTTCACTTAGATGTCAAATCACTTCACGATTGTTCTTTTACTTATTTCAAATTAGAAAGACATATATGGTTGTAAATAATAATGCATAAAGAATATATATATATATATATATATATATATATATATATATATATAGTTGAAAATCGAATCTGGAAAATGCACAATTTTTGGACAGCTAGAAACTTTATTAACATGCTCAAAATGAAGTACATGTACATACCATAGCCTTCTCTCAAGGCTAGTAGAAATCCTCCAAGTTTTCCAAACCCTAGCTAAGGAAAATCAACAAAACCCTAGCAACCAAGAAGATCCAAATGCAAGAATCACCCCAACATATCCTCCAAGGCAAGGCGCCCTCTCTTCTTCTTCTTCACAATTCCACCCTAAGGTTTTATTACAAAACCCTAATCTCCAATATCCAAAGGGTAAACCATAACCCTAAAACTCCAAGATGCTCCAAGATACTCCAAAAAGACCAAGAAACCCTAGTGACTCAAGAGAGAGATTGAGCACATGTGAAGACTCTAGAGAAAGAGAAGCTAGTGCACACTCTTCTCTAGGTCACATCTCATCACAGGAGTTAATACAAGTGAGTGAATGAACATGTTTAAACTTTAAAGCCTTTGTAGAGAAGTAATCAGATTAACCATTGGAAAGGTTGAGATGTGATAATGGGAGAGAAGAAATTTTAAAAACATTCAAGAATCTTTGCACAATTGAAGGGATCAAGTTGGAGTATACTATATTGTATTCTCTATGGTGGAATAGCATGGTGGAGATAAAGAACCATCAAACAGTAATGCTATGAAAATGCACATCCACAACGATAATTTACAGAGAACTCATTTCACCATATACAGTCTAAATCATATGGCACTACTCATGAACATAGAAAATCAAACAAATGCACACAAAGACCATGGCACAACTACTTGGGAAGTAAATCAACTCCAAAATATTCATCAAGTAATAAATTTGTAAAATAATACATTTAGCAAAATAAAGCATGTAAGATTGTGAATAATTGTGTGGAAATTTCTCGGAATTCAACACAAAACAGAAAATTTTCACCTTCAACCTAGAAGGTTTCTCAGATCTTATGCCTATGAATTTTCAGCCTAGGGCTGGTGTAAACAAAGGTACACAACAGCAACAGGAAGAGTAAAATGTTTCACTTCCAAACATCCCAAACTTCCCAACAATTCAAGTAGAAGACACCAAACCAAAGGAATAAGTTTCAGACCTTTTAAGTCAACTTATCAGCCAATAACCAGATCTGAAAATACTCTCTTACAGCAGTATGACAGCAGTAAAACCAGCTCCTTATATCCTTCACTTAGATGTCAAATCACTTAACAATTGTCCTTTTACTTATATCAAATCATCAAGGCATATATGGCTATAAAGAATACATATAGTTGAAAATCAAATCTAGAAATTGTACAAGTTTTGGACAGCTGGAAACTTCATTAATATGCTCAAGATGAAGTACACATACATACTGTAGCCTTCTCTCAAGACTAGTACAAATCCTCCCAACTCTCCAAACCCTAGCTAGGGAAAATCAACAAACCCTAGCAACCAAAAAGATCCAATATGCAAGAATCACTCAAACACATCCTCCAAGGCAAGATGTCCTCTCCTCTTCTTCACAATTCCACCCTAGGGTTTTATCACATAACCCTAATCTCCAATATCCAAGGGATAAACCATAACCCTAGACCTCCAAAATGTTCCAAGATGCTCCAAGGTACTCCAAAAAGACCAAGAAACCCTAGTGACTCAAGAGAAAGATCAAGCACATGTGAAGACTCTAGAAAGAGAGAAGCTAGTGCACACTCTTCTCTAGGTCACATCTCATCACAAGAGTGAATACAATTGAGTGAAAGAACATGTATGAATGGCAAGACTCTCTTCTTCCTCTATTTATATGAGAGGTTGCAATGTCCCCCACCTCTTGATGAAGAGGTTTGGAAAAGACTTAGTGGTCTAGTCATCCCCACTAGGCCATAGTCTCATGCAACATGGGGAAAGGTCAGCTAACTCAATGTTATATTTTGAAGTTGACTTGGAAAAAGGTAAAATGGGTAAAAAGTAACTCAATGAAGGAATAGAGCGCTTGAGGTTGAGTTAGGAGTTGAACCTACGGGTTAACGTAACTCAACAGAGAAACAGAAAAGAGGTATAAAGGAAAGCCTAGGGCGCACCTCTCATTCATCTTGGATATTATTGTATTTGGCTATTGGGCTCTTGAGGACACAGTTTTGAGGGTTTTGAGATTACAAACCCTAGAGAACAACCTAGTAGTGAAAATTCCACTCACCTTGTTCCAAGCTTGGTCTCGGGGATGAAATATTCCACCCACACCATTCTATAGCATTCACAGGTTCCATCATCGATCCAGGAGGGTAGCAGGCCGTACCCTTGAGGGTTTTCCAACATGGGCGCATCATTTCATGAAGAGGAGTTCGATCCAGCCTTGTGACAGGGTCTATTGACATTCTAGCACCTGGGTATTACTTGCAGGGCCTTGTTCATAAGTTTTGGAGCATTTTTGGAGGTTACTCCTGCTAGATTATTATCTGAAGCTTTGGGACGTTTTTGAGAGAAGGAGGGTGCAACTGTGATTCGGATCTATCCTATTTGAGAGGGTTATACTTCAGATCTGACCCTGAGACTTTTACCAGCAGCTTGTGGGGGCCCAATCTATCTTTCTAGAGATTTTCGGGGTATTTGGAGGCTTCCTCCATCAAGGCTGAAATATTGAGCTTGGCAGTCTTTAGGAGGGCGCAACCTGGATTAGGGTTTCAACAGTTTGGATGGGTAAAACTTGGCATCTGGACTTTAAACTTCAGGGAGGGTTTCTACTTGCCCTGATCTATCTTTCTGTGGAGTTTGGCATCATTTGGAGATCTCCTTCAGCTAGGCCGAAATCTTGGTCTCATCTATTCAGCAGGATGTGCCAGCAGCCAGGGGGGTTGGACGTGACCCTGATTCTTATTGTATTTGATCTTCAATATATATCCAGCCTTTGGAGGCTTGTTTTGTCCTATCGGGAGCATTTTGTAGCAGCTCATATATTCTCTCTTGGAGCCATTTGATGTTATTCTAGATCTGCATCCACTTTGTATCAGGTTCTTGCTTTTCATAATAATAAAGATCAGATCTATGCTTTTGGGTTCCATATCTTGAGTAATGGTTAGATCTTGTATTTGCATTAAATATATCTGCAGATCTATGCTTAATAAATGAATATAACCCTAAGGTCGAAACTTGGAAGGCCAACCTGCAAACACACACAAACATACAAACAAATCAGTGGTCAGTTAGTGTTCCAAGCGAAAAAAATTGGCTTGGGAACATTACAGTGGTATCAGAGCTCTGATCCTCCCATCCTGTGAGGATTAGTGCATGCAGAAATTCAGTGGCATTTATATGGGTAGAAGGAGGAAACAGACAAGTGAGGCAGAAGCCGATATGGAGGGTTCAGGTGAGGACAGTGAGCCACAGGGCTTAGCAATCATAGCACAGGAACTTCGTAAATCCATAAACCAAACAGAGAGTACATTGGTCAACTAATTACAGGAAAACTAGGAGGCAAACCGTAGGAGACAGGCCGAAATATCAGAGACCTTAAGGAAGGTAGATGAAAACCAAACAAGGATAGCAGAGATGTTGATGGCGATGAATCACAAGGGGAAAGGGCCAGAATTTTATGCCAATAAGGAAACTAGTGGATCTCATGGAGGGAACAGGTATCAGCAGGAACACATTCCCTATCATCATTCTAAGAGAAGCCATGGAGGGAGAGCACCACAGGGACAGACAGGTAGCAGGGCTACTCCTAGACCGTACTTACCCTCATTCACAGATGAACCCACACAGCCCAACCACATAGATGAGTTTGATGATCTGTTTGATCAATATTCCAGGGAGTACAACTCATTGAATTTGTCAGTTCAGAGGCAAATCACCCTAGATCAGTTCTGTGGATTAAAATTCAGAAACAAGCCCAGGTCGTACCACAGGAGCAACTATGAGTTTGAGAGTAGGGCTGGGAAGATGGAGATTCCCTACTTTGATGGTTCGGCCAAGATGACTGCACAGGCGTGGGTACAGAAACTAGACACTTACCTGCAGCTTAACCCTATGAGGGAGATGGAGGCCATCAAGTTTGCCACCATGTACTTAGATGGCAAAGCTCATGATTGGTGGTATCATGGATTGACCACACTTGGCCACAATCAGATAGTAGCATACACAGAGTTTACTCAGAGGCTCATTGACAGGTTTGACCAGGAGGACCCGGAGCTACATTTTAGGGAACTCACACAGCTCAGACAGACAAGAGCTCCAGAGGTGTATATTGAGGAGTTCCAAAGGCTAGCAGTCATGGTACATGACGTGTCACAGTCTAGACTTATGATGCTCTTCACTGAGGGTTTGATGGAACCCTTGAAGGGTTGGGTTAAGGCTTTTAAGCCTACCAACTTGCAAGATGCTATCTGGAGGACGAGAGATCTAGGTCCTGCTGCAAAACCGAAATTTGTGCCTAGACCACCTCTAAACATGGGAGAGAGAGACCAAAGACCTCCAATGAACCCAGGAGGGAGAGACCCAAGGCGGTTTGACAGGGGAAGAGGCGGGATGGATGAGAACACTAGAAGAGAGCTCAGAAGAAAACAACTATGCTACACATGCAAAGAGCCATGGAACCCATCCCACAAGTATATGGGCCATGGCCAAGTTCATTACATTGGGGTGACATTAGACAATGAAGAGGATGAGGATTTCGGCCACATCCAGAACATGGAGGCAAACACCACCGAAACTACAGAGGAGGAGGCTACAGGTCATGGCAGTACAGCAGAGGAGAGAGCTACATTGGCATCCATCAGTGGGGTACCCAAGTACAACACCTTCAGGATGAGAGGAGTCTGGCAGGTTGCAGAAGGTGTCAGTGCTCATTGATGGGGGAGCCTCTCACAACTTCATTGACTCAACATTTCTACAGAGGAGGCATGTACCCACAGTTGAGTTTGAGGGATTCAAGGTGGAGGTAGCAAGAGGAAGCACCATGCCATGTAACAGGTACATTCCAGGGATGAAGCTTACACTGGGCAGGCATGATTCAGTGCAGGACGTTTATGTGATGGACCTCCCGGACACAAACATAATCCTTGGGGTACAGTGGCTCAGTACGTTGGGGCCTATCACCAAGAACTACAAGACCATGGAGATGTCTTTCACAGAGGAGAGTGGAAGAAAGGTAGTCCTCAAAGGCATGACGAGCAACATAGCCAAGGTAGTCACAGCGAAGAGGATGGAGGCCATTTTCAGAAGAGAGGAGATTGTGTATGCTGTTGAGTGCAAGATTTCAACACGTGTGGACAAAAAGGGGAAGGTTCACTACGCACCAGAGATCCAGGGGATCATTGACAAACACAGTAAGGTGTTTGGACCTATCCCACCAGGTGTGCCACAGGACAGGGGATTTGAGCATATCATTGAGTTGGAGGAAGGGGCAAAGAGAGTCATCACCACGCCTTACAGACACCCAAAGAAGTACAAGGACGAAATAGAGAAGGCCATCAAAGAACTCTTGGATATGGGTCACATTAGACCAAGTTCCAGCCCTTTTTCTTCTTCAGTGGTACTGGTCAAGAAGAAGGATGGAACCATGCGCATGTGCATTGACTTCAGGGCCCTAAACAAGAAGACTATCAAAAACCAGTATCCCATTCCGAGGATTGATGAGCTATTGGACGAGCTCCATGGGGCTGTTTATTTCACAAAGATTGACTTACGTTCTGGGTATCATCAAATCAAGATGAGGGAGGAGGACATCCCTAAGACTGCCTTCAGGTGTCACTACGGCCACTATGAATTCTCAGTGATGCCATTTGGATTAACCAATGCACCCGCCACATTTCAGTCATGTATGAACCATGTCTTCAACAAACAGTTGAGGAAGCATCTTCTTGTATTCTTTGATGACTTGCTAATCTATAGCAAGACGTGGGAGGAACACCTCCAGCATGTGGAACAGATCTTAACTATCATGGAGGGCCAATCCTTATATGCCAAGGAGTCCAAATGTGAGTTTGGGATGACAGAGGTCCTCTACTTGGGGCACATTATTGGAGTTAAAGGGGTACAAGTACATCAGGATAAGATTCGAGCCATAGTTGAGTGGCCCACACCTAAAACCCTTATAGAGTTGAGGGGATTTCTTGGTATTTGCAGCTATTACAGGAGATTCGTCAAAGGGTTCTCCCAACTGTGTGCACCTTTGACTGATCTAACTAAGAAAGGAGCCTTCAGATGGAGTGAGGAGGCCCAAGCTACATTTGATAGGATGAAGAAAGTAATGAGCACATGCCCAATATTAGCTTTATCAGATTTCGGCCAACCCTTCACATTGGAGTGTGATGCCTCCGGAGAAGGCATTGGGGTCGTATTGATGCAGAATAGGCACCCTCTTGCCTATGAGAGCCGAAAATTGAGGGGTCCTAAGCTACTTTACACCATCTACGACAAAGAGATGTTGGATATCATGCACGCTTTGACAAAATTCAGGCAATACTTGGTGGGTGCAAGATTCACGGTGAAATCAGATCACAACAGCCTTAAGTACTTCTTGGAACAGAAGGACTTAAATGAGAGGCAGCAGAAATGGATCAGCAAGATACAGGCTTATGACTTTGACATTGAATTTGTCAAACGGAAAAACAACATAGTTGCAGATGCCTTATCCAGGAGGCCATCAATTTATTCCATGACAGATATATCAGTTGCTGGAAGGTTCACCTCTTGGTGGAATATTCCAAAAATCAATTCGCTTGTCAGGTGATGTATGGGAAAATACAGAATGATAACTTCAGAGTCATAGATGACATCATCTATTAGAAGGGCCGAATCTTCTTGGTTCCTGAGTCAACCTTTAAGGCAAAGATACTACAGGCATGTCACGACTCACCGGTGGCAGGGCACCAAGGGATTGGCAAAACATACAGGCAAGTAAGGGAAAGGTTCTCACGGAAGGGCCTCAAAGAGGATGTGATGAATCACATCAAGGAGTGTACTACTTGCTAGGAAAACAAGGATGAGCACACTCATCCAGCAAGATTGCTACAACCTCTACCCATCCCAGAGCACAAATGGGAGAGCATCTCCATGGACTTCATCACAGGATTGCTAAGGGCACAGGGTAAGGAATGTATCTTCGTAGTGGTGGACAGGTTGACTAAATTTGCACACTTCTTCTCCATTGCTACAGACTTCAATGCAGCACAGGTGGCCGAATTATTCTTCAGAGAGATCTTCAGACTACATGGTCTACCCAAAACCATTGTTAGCGACAGGGATAGCCGATTTATGAGCACTTTTTGGTAGGAGTTATTCAGGATGGTTGGTACGACCTTGACCCCTAGCACTAGTTATCACCCTCAGACTGACGGGCAGAGCAAAATAGTCACCAAATGGGTAGAAGGCTACCTCAGGAATTATGTAGCAGGGCAACAAAAGGCATGTGTTAGGTGGCTACACTTGGGGGAATACTGTTACAACACCACCTATCACATGTCCATAGGCATGACTCCATTCAGGGTGTTGTATAGTTATGACCCACTCTCTTTTGTAGAGATTGCTTTTGGTGATAGCAGAGCCCCGATGGTAGAGGATTGGGTGCACTAGAGTCAGGACATCCTCAAGGAGTTGAAGGATCATCTTCAGAGGGCACAAAATCAGCAGAAGGTCCAAGCAGATAAACACCGGGTAGAGCGTACTTTTGAGGTTGGTGACTTGGTCTACCTAAGGCTCCAACCGTACAGACAGGCTACGATCAAAAGGAGTGGAGCAGAAAAGCTCCAACCCCGGTTCTTTGGGCCCTACAGGATCAACAGAAAGGTAGGGGTTGTAGCTTATGAGATGGAGCTCCCACAGGATAGCAAGATACACAATGTTTTCCACGTGTCATGCCTGAAGAGGGCCATCAACCAATACATCACCCCACTTGAGGTGCTGCCACCTCTAGATGAAGAGGGACAATTGGTACTGGTGTCGGAGGAAATATTGGAGGTTCGGGAGAAGAAACTCCGGAGGAGAAGCATCAGAGAATACTTAATCAAATGGAAGGATTTTCCCATTGAGGATGCCACGTGAGAGAATGAACAGGTGATACGAGAAACAGGTTCGGAATTGCTTGTGGGCAAGCAATTTCTAGCAGGGGAGACTATAATGTCCCCCACCTCTTGATGAAGAGGTTTGGAAAAGACTTAGTGGTCTAGTCATCCCCACTAGGCCATAGTCTCATGCAGCGTGGGGAAAGGCCAGCTAACTCAATGTTATATTTTGAAGTTGACTTGGAAAAAGGTAAAAAGGGTAAAAAGTAACTCAAGGAAGGAATAGAGCGCTTGAGGTTGAGTTAGGAGTTGAACCTAGGGGTTAACTTAACTCAACAGAGAAACAGAAAAGAGGTATAAAGGAAAGCCTAGGGCGCACCTCTTGTTCATCTTGGATATTATTGTATTTGGTTATTGGGCTCTTGAGCACACAGTTTTGAGGGTTTTGAGATTACAAACCCTAGAGAACAACCCAATGGTGAAAGATTCCACTCACCTTGTTCCAAGCTTGGTCTCGGGGATGAAATACTCCACCCACATCATTCTATAGCATTCACAGGTTCCATCATCGATCCAGGAGGGCAGCAAGTCGTACACTTGAGGGTTTTCCAGCAGGGGCGCATCATTTCATGAAGAGGAGTTCGATCCAACCTTGTGACAGGGTCTATTGACATTCTAGCACCTGGATATTACTTGCAAGGCCTTGTTCATCAGTTTTGGAGCATTTTTGGAGGGTTACTCCTGCTAGATTATTATCTTAAGCTTTGGGACATTTTTGAGACGAGGGCGCAACTGTGATTCAAATCTATCTTGTTTGAGAGGGTTATACTTCAGATCTGACCCTGAGACTTTTACCAGCAGCTTGTGGGGGCCCGATCTATCTTTCTAGAGATTTTCGGGGTATTTGGAGGCTTCCTCCATCAGGGCCGAAATATTGAGCTTGGCAGTCTTTAGGAGGGCGCAGCCTGGATTAGGGTTTCCGCAGTTTGGAGGGGTAAAACTTGGCATCTGGACTTCAAACTTCAGGGAGGGTTTCTACTTGCCCTGATCTATCTCTCTGTGGAGTTTGGCATCATTTGGAGATCTCTTTCAGCTGGGTCGAAATCTTGGTCTCCTCGTCTATTCAGCAGGACGTGCCAGCAGCCAGGGGGGTTGGACGTGACCCTGATTCTTATTGTATTTGATCTTCAATATATATCCAGCCTTTGGAGGCTTGTTTTGTCTTATCGGGATCATTTTATAGAAGCTCATATATTCTCTCTTGGAGCCATCTGATGTTATTCCAGATCTACATCCACTTTGTATCGGGTTCTTTCTTTTCATAATAATAAAGATCAGATCTATGCTTTTGGGTTCCATATCTTGTGTACTGGTTAGATCTTGTATTTGCATTAAATATATCTGTAGATCTGTGCTTAATAACTTAATATAACCCTAAGTCCAAAACTTGGAAGGCCAACTTGCAAACACATACAAACAAATCAGTGGTCAGTTAGTGTTCCAAAGCGAAAAAATTGGCTTGGGAACATTACAGAGGTAAGGGAGGCCAACAATACAATGTGGGCCTTAGCCCTTACAAGAAACCTACAATGAGCACTTATAGGCCAACACAAGTGAAATGATACACTCTAAAGTACATGTGTTATGCTCCAAGGTGATGTCGTGCACAATAATGGCTACAAGGGGATGTAGCTATGTAAGGCAAGTACACATCCCTCCATCACATGACAAACTCCATCGATCCTCCTAAGCAATGCACTCCACTAAGTCGACTACCCCTACAAGAATACTACCCTAGCCCTAGGTGTCCCTAATCCATCTCCAATCCTTTGATTAGGAATCCAAACTGCCACATACCAACTAGGGCCTGATGCGCTCCTCCAAGCTACACAATGCTCCCCATCCCATGTAGGGAAATCTCCAAGCAAGTGGATCCTTCGTGGGGCCCCAATGAAGGTTATCCACCAAACTGTGAAGAGAACTCCAATGCCTATGAGAAGAACAAAAGCCAGCAACCATCTGAAGTCAAACATCCACTAAGCAAGCTATCTCAACTGTGCAAATCCATCAAGGATTGTCTCTCTTGCGCCAATCCATCTCGATCCATCCAAGGGCTAAACATACATCATGTACCCCAAATCTCATGAGTCACCCCAAGAATAGTGTAAACCCTTTTAAAGTAAGCCTGAAAGTTAACAAATTGTGCAGCAATATGAGCAACATAATCAGCCTAAGTTGATAGACATTGCTTTATCTTTTGTCTATTCATATATCTTAATGTCACAATAGTGTACAAAGAATGCAGAGAAGAGAAAAAATCGTTGAATATGATCCATGGTGACAATTGGAATCCACACACCTTTTTGTTGAGTTGTCCACTTAAACTAGTGTGTTATGTGTTACTTTGTTGTGTTCCTTTCTATGTGATGGTGCTAGCATGCATGGTATCCCAACTAGATGCTAGCATCACGAAACTTCATCATGTGTGACAGAGCTACAACATTGCACTACGCAACCTAACGTTTAGTGCAACCACAACTCGACTTCTTCCACTCTGATACTTCACAAGGGGTTGTTTATTGCAATGTGTGACCTACACCATTTGCTTCTATGCAAGTCACACTTATGAAATAATGATCAAATGTGTATGCTTATACATATTATTGTTGAATTTGCTCAACGCAATTCCAAATAGTCGTAGACTAGGTCAATCTTAGATCAAACCTCCCACTTAGGAGTTGTTGGTCCATAACAATTGTCTTGCCAGTTGAGGAAACTTCATTTTCTCTAAGGTGTACTACTTGCCGACTTGAGGTGATTGTCCTTTCATATCAATCTGATAAAGTTGAACAATTCCTTGTCCAATAACCCATTCTTTGTAGTAAAAATTGTGCCTTCTTCTAGATTTGTGTCTATTATCACCTATTACCCCTCATTTTGCATGAGGCCAATACTAGTGAATTTTTTCACTGGCCTTGTGGTTTTCATCACAAGGAGCTTTTGATGGCTAGGGTTTTCACTTGGTTCCTTCAATTGTTGATGACATGGATGATGATGTGATAGAGGTTTTTTATGGTGTTTTTCTTGGTATACTTGCTTATCAGAGAGGGATAGCATTACACTTGATCATGTGATGTTTGAAATATCCCAAATACTAATTTGCCTATCTGACTGAAGTTTCTTTGGGTTTCTAAATGTGGTTTCAAGGATTCTAGATCCAGTTTAGTTCATTCTCATAATGTTTGGGGTTTAATCTTGTTTTCACTGCATGCAAATAGTTTTGTTGTCGAAACAATGTTCTTTATTGCACTAATGGTAAAGACTGAAATTACAATAAATGGAATACTCGAATATAAGCAAAACACTGCTAAACTGCTCAAAACTCTTCAGACTAATTTTTATAAGTCTAGATCTAACTTGGAATACACACGCATGCAAAGGAAATACCAGATCTACTACATGCGAGTGTGGGTTTGTTGCATGCAAGTCCAAATATGCTTTTGGATAGAAGATACACTGCATGCACGATGAAATATGTTGCATGCAAGTCCAAATATGTTGTTGGATGGAAGATATACTACATGCACTAAGAATATGTTGCAAATGTTGTCCCTGGTGAATGGCGAATCTCCTATGGATAGATCATCTAAATGCGAGTAAAGGAAATACCAGATCTGCTACATGTGAGTGTGGATCAGTCGCATGCAAGTCCAAATATGCTACTGGATGGAAGATACGTTGCATGCACGATGGAACATGTTGCATGCACTGAGAATACACAGATATGTTATTGTTTGATGGGATAGCGTCCCTCCTAAACCTCCACGCCTCCCTCTAGATGAATCTTGTAACTCCCACGCCCTCCAAGCACCATGGGCAAATCTCTGAACCCTAACTGATGTGAATCCCTCTAAATGGATCCAATGTTGTATCTGCTACAATCCTGAAGAACGATGGAGAATCTGGATGATCCTCTCGACTAACTAGGCTATGTCTTCCAACACCAAAATCAATCATTGTGGTAGTTTCTCCTTGAAAATCCACAAAAGTCCACAAAATCGCATGACTTCTCTCTGCAATCCAATTCTCAATCTCAATATTCGATAATGAGAGGAATTAGGGTTATCCTCCCTTTTATACTAGATCCTCATTCTAATTCCTCATTCACTTTATTTAATTACAGTGACTTTTCCTAAGTTTTGACTTTAGTTATTCTTTTAAGTCACTTAATCGCCTTTTTTCCACTTTATTACTTAATGTCACTTTCAACTTAGACTTTTTTGGTAAATGACACTAAATAATTCTTTTATTCCCTTTTCTCCCGACTATAGCCTACGGGAATCAGTATAGGCTACTGAGTCACTACTCCTGGACTCATCACTAGGAAAGGTACATTACAATCCTCCCTCCCGAGATTGCTTGTCCTCAAGCAATTGCAAGCTAGGGTGTTGTAGAATCTACTCTCCCTCACATGTAGTGTCCTTAACTAGCAGACCTCTCCACCTGATCAGACACTCCCTGATAATCCGACTCCTTAACTTTCGCTCCCTGATCTCCAAAACCTCCTCGAGGTCCAACTCCAACTGACCTTCCTCATCTAATGGGGGTAACTCCATGGAAGTAGTAATCTCTTGTCCTAAAGCCTTTTTAAGGCATGACACATGAAATACATTATGGATTTTACTTCTCTCTGGCAAATCGAGCTCATAAGCCACCTCCCCCACTCGCCCGATAATCCTATAAGGGCCATAGAATCTCGGCTTCAATTTCTCTACCCCACTCCTTTTCAACGAACACTGTTTGTAAGGTTGTAGCCTCAAAAATACCAAGTCTCCCTCCTAGAAGTTGCGCTCGACCCAGTGCTTATCTGCGTGTATCTTTTGTTGATTTTAGGTCGCCTGTAAATTCTCCTTAAGGATCTTGAGGATCTCCTAACACTCCTATATCCAGTCTTTGACTTCGGGATCCTTGTTGTCCCCAAATACCACATCTATAAATGATGGAGCATTGTATGCATACAATGCTTTGAAGGGTGTCATCCCAATGGACATGTGATAGGTAGTGTTATAACAATGTTCGCCCATGTGTAACCACTTAGTCCATGCTCGCTGCCACCCCCCCACAAAGATCCTCAGATATCCTTCCACCCACTTGTTTACAATCTCGGTCTGCCCATATATCTGTGGATGATAGTTGGTGCTCAATGTCAACTCTGTACCTACTAACCTGAATAGCTCCTGCCAGAAAACGCTCATAAATCTGTTTTCCCTGTCACTGACTATGTACCTCAGCAATCCATGGAGTCTGAAAACCTCCCTGAAGAACAACTCTGCGACTTGTGTTGCCTTGTACCCTGAAGGTATCACAAAAAAATGTGTGAACTTGGTCAATTTGTCGACGACTACATAAATACAGTCTCTACTCTGCACCTTGGGTAGGCCCATGATGAAATCCATCGAAATGTTCTCCCATTTCTGCTCCGAGATGGGTAACGGCTGAAGTAGCTATGCAGGATGTGTCTTCTCCAACTTGTTCTATTGACAAGTCACACACTCTCTAACGTGCCTCAACACATCATCTTTGAGACCCTTCCACGAGAATCTCTCCCTGATTTTCCTTTAGCTTTTAAAATACCCTTGATGCCTTGCTAGTGGTGAATCATGTGTTGCATTCAAAATTTTCTTTTTGAGCTCAGATTATGGAACCAAGTAGATCTGACCTTTATAGAATATGACATCGTCTAAGACTCAGTATTTGTCGTCCTGTACCTATCCATCCATCACCTCACAAGCGAATTGATTCTTGGAGTACTCCACCAAATAATTGAGCCTTCCAATCAACTGATATCTCTAATAATGAACAACTCGCTGGTCTAGCCCCCTCCTCCAGCTCAATAGTATGCTCAAACCCTCTGTTTGGAGGACACCCTAGAGAAATCTATCCAAACACCTGCTCATGCTTCCCCTGCAATACATGTATCTCTGTGTGGTACCTTTGTCTGCCATATGATGCTCTCTGCGTAGTGATCAAGCACTCGGCTACATATGCTACATCATCGTGCCTGAATGTTCTCTCCATCCTCTTTGTTGAAATTGTCCTCGGTTTTCCATTAGACATTCCCCTCAACACCACCTTCTTGCCCTCAGCATCTCTGAATCCCATCTCCAAAGTCCGGTA
The DNA here is from genome assembly GCA_032191745.1 of Picea mariana. Taxonomy (NCBI): domain Eukaryota; kingdom Viridiplantae; phylum Streptophyta; class Pinopsida; order Pinales; family Pinaceae; genus Picea; species Picea mariana. The sequence continues at coordinate 576,454 of JASDQU010101794.1, read as the reverse complement.
GTTCATGGTGATCTTACCCAGCGAATACAATCACTGGACCCCCAAGACTATATCTGTATCAGATAGGTCAACTACATAAAAAACATCGGTCACCGAGTAGTTTCCTAATTTCAATTCCAGATTCAAAATTGTGTCTCGACAAGTCATGTTGTAACCATCTTCTACTGCTACGTTGAATCCCTCGAAATCCTCTGTCTACAAGCCTCTCCTGGCCACCAATGATGCATCAATAAAGTTGAGGGTCTCCCCACCATCCACCGAGGTCGTGACTCTTTGCCCCTGAATGACTCCATTGATCCTGAGGGTGTCGTATTAGGGAGATCCTGATAGAGTCGCTATGACACCACCCTTAATCGACGCACGTGACTTTTCCTCCTCTCGTGGCGGTGCCCCCATCTGTGGTTGTGTCCTCTCCCCTGGTTGTGTCTCATGAGGATCCTCCTCTCCTAAGTTGTTGGAATCATTATCATGTGTAGGTCCTGTTGTCTCCTCCTCATCGCTATTTGAGACCACCTCTATATAATAGACCGTGCCTTTTCCCATGCACCCAAGGATTTTTTCATGTGAAGCAAAGTTTCTTCCTCATTAACTCCCATCGAGTCTCATCATCGAGCTTATCCTTCCCTTCCCACTCCTTCTGACAAGGTTTTTGGTCTTTGTCTCTCTGTGGGATGAAGGGTTTGGGAAAGTTCTTGTGCTTCGACACTGCATCCTCCATGTCTCTAGTGCATATGATAGCATCCTGCAGTGTGTGTGGTTTGAATGCTTTCCCCATCCTCTCAACGGTTCTGAGAGCCTCTCGATGAACAGCATAATCAAATGCTACTCTGACACGTCTGATACTATCACTGCCAACCTCTAAAATCCTATAATAAATGCTTCAGTTGACCCTGTCTATCGCAACTGTGCCAAATCTCTAAAGCTATGAAACATGACACGTCCATTTTGGGCTCCATGTCGCAAATCCTGCGTGGGGACACGAAAACGTGAGGATTCGTGTCCGACAAGAATCTCTCACGTGTCCCTGTCTATTGAGCTTTTTCTCAGTATGCAGTTCTCTCCCCTTTCTTTGATGCCTCTTAGCATGCCTTGAGGGTCTTCACGTTACACTTTTATAGAGTTAGAGGATGCAAACTACGTTTCAAAGAAGTTGAATCGTCTTTATAGGATGATAGAGATTTAGAGATTCCATTGAGTTGGCATTAGCCAACTTGGATCTTAATGAACCAATGCTAGAGCCAATCACTTTTGATGATGGTGATCCTCTTGAGGGGTCATCCTCCACACCAACAGATGCACAGACTGCATTGGATATAGAGGAGGAGGAGAATGGAGGAGAAAGTAGTGGTGGTGATGTTGATTTTGATGATTGACAATTCTTCCATCTACGGTTCTAGTATCTACCCTATGGCTATTTTGTATTTGCCATTGGCATTCCCACCTATAGTATTAGTGACTCTGACTTGGTATTACTATCTAGAATCTACACATTCAACATTGTAATACATTTTGAGTTTGATGACTTAATGAGAATGCTGCAGCTTATGGTTCTAATTTCTTGTGTGTACAATGTTTGTCATTTGATCATCATTGATGTTACAATGTATAATGAATCATGATTTATCATTTATGTTACATGTTTAAAGTTTTGTATCATGTAAATCTTCTAGTTTCTAACAAAATATGAATCTTTATGTCTAAATTTCATTTTTGTTTGTGTAATTTTCAAATTTTTTTAATATATATATATATATATATATATATATTTTAAATATATATAAATATAAACGTGTATGTGTCCTGTTTTCGAGGTCGAAATTTCACGTGTCAAATACTCATATTTCCGTGTCCCGTGTCATCTTGTCAGGTGACTTAGCTCTGAATTGAATCTTTGGATCCTCATTAACTCCCTGTAAGATGTAATGTGATTGTGACCCAAGGTCACCAATCCGTGATACCACCACTCGTGGGCCTCCCCCTCAAGATGTAAAGTGGTGAAATTGATGGCTTTTGATTCAGACATCTGGTTGAGCTAGAAATAGGTATCAAACTTCTGCACCCATGCTCTGGCTGATCATTTAGTAGACCCATCAAAGGAGGGGATTGTCAATTTCCCAACATTCATAGTGAAATCAATATTTTGTTGTGCTCCTCTCGACAAGTCTCTGGGTCTATTTATGTACTTTATGGTACAAAACTCCTGTAAACTCATATTTGCATGAAACTCAAGACCTAGAGCCATATACTCTCTCCTGTACTCTGTGAAATTCTCTGTTGGTTGTCCTTGTCCCTGGTTCCCTCTCTGTTGTCCTCCCTGGAAGTGAGGGAAAAGTGGTCTAGGAATTTTGCTCACTGATGTAGTGTGAGTGCGAGCAAGTGACTGACTGTTGCTTTCCCACTGGAACCACTCACTCCACCAGCGCCACTTGCGGCAATGTTACCCATGCTGCTCTAAATTGCCTATGTACTAGCCGCCATCTGTGCCATAGCTTGCATCATCACATCCTGGCCCATGGAAAGGTCATTCAGTATCCTCACTGTATTGTCCAATGGTGGGGCTTGGCCCTTTCCTCTGTCTTCTAGATGTTCATGCATGTCACCCATTTCTCCTTTTACATCTGCTTCTATCTCTAAACTGATATGGATCTCTTCCTCGGCTTCAGTCTTTGAATCAATGTGGAAAGGATTATAATCCTCTCCATGTCTATGTTGCTTCATTTCCCTTCTGTCCTCTCTCGGTTATGTGACGTACTCATCTCCAATGTGTCCTCTACCCTCTAGATAGTGTTCCCCAGCTCTCGGAAGCATGAGTTGTTTTACTCACAGGATGGCAAGATATCCAGCTCTGATACCACTGAAATATCCCAAATAATGATTTGGCTATCTGACTGAAGTTTCTTTGGGTTTATGAATGTGGTTTCAAGGATTCTGGATCCAGTTTAGTTCATTCTCATAATGTTTGGGGTTTTAAGCTTGTTTTCACTGCATGCAAATAGTTTTGTTGTCGAAACAATGTTCTTTATTGCACTAATGGTAAAGACTAAAATCACAATAAATGGAATACTGGAATATAAGCAAAACACTGCTAAAATGCTCAAAACTCTTCAGATTGATCTTTATAAGTCTAGATCTAACCTGGAATAGACATGCATGCAAAGGAAATACCAAACTTGCTACATACGAGTGTGGGTTTGTTGCATGCAAGTCCAAATATGTTGTTGGATGGAAGATACTCTGCATGCATAGTGAAATATGTTGCATGCACTGAGAATACGCTGCATGCAAGTCCAAATATGTTGTTGGATGGAAGATACGTTGCATGCACGGTGAAATATGTTGCATGCACTGAGAATACGTTGAATGCAATGGAAATACATTGCAAATGCTATCACTAATGAATGGTGAATCTCCTGTGGATAGATCTGCTACATGCGAGTGTGGATTTGTCGCATGCAAGTCCAAATATGCTACTGGATGGAAGATACGTTGCATGAATGGTGAAATATGCTACAAGCACTGAAAATATGCAGATTTGTTGTTGTCTGATGGGATAACATCCCTCCTGAACCTCCACGCCTCCATCTGGATCAATCCTGTAACTCTCACTCCCTCCAAGCACCAAGGGAGAATCTTTGAACCTCCCTGACTAATGTGAATCCCTCTGAATGGATCCAATGTTGTATCTGCTACAATCCTGAAGAACGATGGAGAATCTGGATGCTCCTCTCGACTAACTAGGGTGTGTCTTCCAACACCAAAATCAATCACTGTGGTGGTTTCTCCCTAGAAACCCACAAAAGTCCACAAAGTCAATCTCAATATTCTATAATGAGAGGAACTAGGGTTATCCTCCCCTTTATACTTGATCCTCATTCTAATTCCTTGTTCACTTTATTTAATAAAAGTGACTTTTCCTAAGTTTTGACTTTAATTATTCTTTTAAGTCACTTAATCACTTTTTTTCCACTTTATTACTTAATGTCACTTTCGACTTAAGCTTTTTTGGTAAATGACACTAAATAATTCTTTTATTCCCTTTTTCTCCCGACTATAGCCTACAGGAATCAGTATAGGCTACTAAGTCACTCCTCTTGGAGTCATCACTAGGAAAAGGACATTACAATGTTCTAGTTTCCATTCTTTGCTAGAGTCTTGTCTAATGGGGATATATGGATCCCTTGATGGAACGCCCTAGCACTTTGGGGCTATGTGGACATTGTATTGGCTTGATCATTCGGTTCACTTCATCATGGCATAAAGCGCTTGGTATACATTCACCTTACTACATGTGGTTAGTTAGATGGATGAGTATGAGCATGGTTTAAGCTCCTTTTTCTCCAACACCCTAGCTCATATGGCTGATTTTTACACATGGATGGGTTACTTGCGATATGAAGCATGTTTTTATGTAGAGTGCTCCCCTTCTTGGGCTCACATTTGGAGGCACATGCACACTTGTCATCACCATATACATATTTTAATAAGCTTGTCCTACTTCTTCATGAGTTGATTGTATTCATGGTGACTTGGCATATGATGTATGGTTTGTTTGACTCGTCCTTCCTCGGATCTACCACTTTACACACCTCCTCTTGTGTTATTGGTTCACACATGCCATCTTGGAGGAGTGTTTTGCACACATGTTGAGGCATATTGTGTTGATTTTTCAATAGTCAAGGTTAAGCATGAAGTTCATTCCATTTTTGGCATTTAACCATAACCATAAATGTTGCAGCAACCAAGATCACAAGAAGAAGCACCATGCACAAGAACACAAGAAGTATCCTGGGAAACCATTCTCAATAAGAGAAGAAAACCCAGCCAAATCCTTTGTTATATTCCTCAAGAGAAAAACCTTCACCGCCAAGATAAAACCTAGCACACAAGACGGTGCTCAAACCCTAGAAGACTAGCGCCCAAGAGAGGTGCGCACTTTTCCCAAGAAGGTGTACTTGCTGAAATTTCCAAACTCACTTGAAAGATCTATTTCCTCAAAGGGGAATTTACCTTTACTTATACTAAACTGAACCTATCAACAGAAGTGTCTATTGGCACAATAGGGCTGACCTCACTAGCTTATAATATAATTAATATTAACCAGATTAATTATCTTTTACATTAATTACCATTCACATTAAGGTGGGGCCGACCTGTACCCTTTACAATTAGGGTTACAGGCAGGTATGACTCTTAATCAATATAGCAAAGGATCTGATACACCCACTAGTGCTTCTCCACTAGGGGCACATCCATAGGGATGTCCATGTCTCTGGCTCACTGCATTACACAGAAGAACCAGATCTGCACACGTTCACCTCTGCTCGTCCACAGGCACATCCACTCAACAGATCTTCTTTCCCACTGCCTCACACAGGAGAGTCATCTGGAGTTTCTCGTCAACTCTGTTGCTCAGAGGAGGCTAATACATCATCTTCATTTATGTTCTCACGACGATGCACCCAGCACTTAGGATTTCACACGTTCACCTTGTGCTCGGCCACAGGCACGTCTAACTCAACAGATCGTCTTTCCCACTAGATAATCATCTGGAGTTCTTCTCAACTCTTTGAATGGAGGAGGTCATCTCTACATTCCACCTCTGTCTCAGATAGGAACCACACACCCTCTTCAGGGGCTTTCTCTCAGGTTTCTAAGATGGAGAATATCTCACATGGCTGCAATGATCCACATCTCACAGGTTTGTAAGCTGGAGAATGTCTCACATAGCTGCAATCATCAACACTCCCTTTCAGCTAGGGAGGCATTCTTCATTATGCCAAGTCTCACACGGATGTACTCTGAAATTTTGTCTTGGCTGGAGTCATCAATACTCCCTCTCAACTAGGAAGGCTTTCTTCACCAAATTAGTTTGGTGAAGATGTCTGCAATCTGCTCATGTGTAGGAAGGTACTGCATGTGTACGATTTTTCTCTGCATCATATCTCTGATATAAGAATATTTCATCTCATCATGTATCGAACCATCAAGAAACATTAGGTTCTCAAGGAGCTTTATCAACGGCTCTTTGGTTATCATCATAGGATCCATCTCATGATCAAGTAAGTCTGTCAAAAGCTTGTGAAGCCATACTGCTTTGCACACTCAATGGTACATACTTTGCTTCGGTGGTATTCAAGGCCACAGAGATTTTCGTTTCCTGCTGCATTAGGAAACCATGGCAAACTTCATGGTAGAATATCAACCGGATGTGCTCTTCTGGTCCACTGTACTTTCAGCTCAATCTGAATCAGCATATCCTGCAAACTCAAGTTCATTCTAGAGGCATATCTTAAGCCATATCCAATTGTACCTCATGTTTTGTTGTTGTCTAGTGAGTCTATCTCGGTTGATTCATGAAATGATTAAGCACATTCACTGCATGGCATGAATCAAGTTTGGTGTTAACCAGATACATTAGTGATCCAATGTGGATCAGTCTCGTCCGAAGCATTATCAGTCTTCTCCTTTTAAATTTATCACGGTGGATTTTGCATTCTGTCATACTTCTGGTCTCGAGGAGTAGTGTATCATACTCAGATTCTTCATCTTGAATTCAGAAGTCAAGGATTACTTGTATCCAACAATAAGGCTTTCTGAATAATTTATCAAAAACAGGCTCTTGTCACCAACACTGTAATAATATAGGTTTGGATCAGCAACACTCTTGCTGAAATCCAAACTCATCAAGAATCTATCTATCTGATATGGTTTCCAACTCATGGATGGTAGTACGGATGGAAGTGTATCGGTTTTACTGGATCAAGTGTCTCATCATAGACAACTCCCTCTGTTTGTGAGAAACCTCTGGCTGTAGATCTCGTTTTGTATTTCTAAACACTTCCATCAACTGCATGTTTGATCTTATAGATCCACTTGGAAGTTTCCCTTCTGGTTCCTGAATAATATCTTATGCATCATTCTTTAAGAAATACTGGTATTCTTCTGTTATGGCATCTTGCTATACCTGTTCTCTTGTGGCTTCTCTAAGACAAGAAGGCTCAGCATCAATAAGGTGGCTCATGATTGAAGGATAGCTTTGAAGATCTCTTTTACTTTCTCGGGATGTGCCTTGAGAGGTTTGTATGTTTCTCTGCCTCTTGCAGAGTGAGTCTAGGTAGGCCTTTTATGCCCTACTGCAATATCTCTAAACATATCAACTAGAGCAACTGGATCAACTTGAATAATGTTTGTCCCCCTCTGAACTGCTGAAGGGGGAGAAGGTATTATCTTACTGTCAATCTCCATCTGAGATTCTTTAGGTTTGTTGGATGGGTATCTCTTCTTTTAAGGACAACGTTTCTGCGTGTTCTCGCATAATAATCAATTAAATATGGTTTGGACTCCCGTACCAGGGATAATGGTCCAAGTCTTTAAGGATACTAGGGATTTATTCAAAAATGCACTTCAACTATAAAAATTGAAATAAATTGATTTACCTTATTTGTAGTCATGCTTTAGTTTTAGAGGAAGTACTTCTCCTCTCTCTTCTCTTCATTCTTTTGAGGTGGGTCTGGATCAATGTCAGCGGTGGAAGCATATTGTCTTCCCTTCTTCCTGGTTGGACAGTTTCTTGCATAGTGTCCATAATTGTCACATCTGAAGCACTGGATTTCTGAAACATCTCTTCTTTGATAGCCTAGATTTGATGAAGACTTTTCACCTTTAAATGTTTGCCTGAAATTTCTTTTGAATTTTCCTCCTTTCTTTGTGTAAAGTGCAAGAGCATGATTTTCTTCTGAGGAATCTTCCACTCCTCTATTTCTAAGTCTAGGTTCTTCTCGAGTGCAATCTATCCATAGACGATCAAAGGTTGGTAGAGCTTCTCTTCCACTGATACTCTGAAGTAAAGGCTCCCACGATTTTGGAAGATTCTGGAGAGTGGTTAAGACAAGTTCTCTATCAGATATGATTTCTCAGATGGTCTCTAGTTGTTCTTTAATCTCTGATAACTTCATGAAGAAGACGACAACTGTGTCACCTTTCGTCATCTTGGTACTTTGAAGTTGGTTCTTTAAGGTAAGGGCTCTGAGGGTGTTGTCACTTTCAAACATTTCTTTCAAAGATTCATACATCTCATAGGCTGTCTTCAGGTTGGCAATACAAGGTAAGAGGTCATCTCTTACTTAGTAGATGATTAATTTTCTTGCTTTGACATCTTCTTCCTTTCTTATCTTTTTCTCTATATTTGTAGTTGTGGTTGGTAGGGTTTTAGCTACCACATCCAAGAGGTCATCTTCTTCAAGGGTGACTTGAAGCCTTGATTTCCAGGAGCTGAAGTTGCTTGCTCCATCAAGCCTATCTTCTACTAATGCTTTGTTCTTCATTTGATTGGTTTCTTCAAATTCTTGCCAACTGGATTTTGAAAACCTAATGACTAGGTTGAATTAGAAACCTTGGATTATAATGGACTCATGACTGCCAACAATCAACTTGATAGTGTCACAGGGATGCTTGCTAATTCAGGAGAACGTTTCTTCAGAAATCTAAAATTAATATTCTGCAGGAAATTTCGGCACCCTAGAAACCCTAGGGCCAAATATCAAAATTTCTTGGAATGTCACTTTGAGAGCTTCTGGAGATGCACTGGAGGAGGCCGTAGTCTTCTATGCCAAAAGTAGCCCCAACGTCCAAGTATTAAGGGCTAGAACTTCACTGAAAGGAAGGTCGTACGGAATTTTCTGGAAACCCTAGAAGGGTCGTACAGTTCTGCAAAAGGTGAGCTGAGACTTTGCAGATGGTTGTGCAATGGGTTCTTTCAGGACCTATGCTCTGATACCATGTTGATTTTTCAATAGTCAAGGTTAAGCATGAAGTTCATTCCACTTTTAGCATTTAAACATAAACATAAATGTTGCAGCAACCAAGATCACAAGAAGAAGCACCATGCACAAGAACACAAGAAGTATCCTGGGAAACCCTTCTCAACAAGGGAAGAAAACCCAGCCAAATCCTTTGATATATTCCTCAAGAGAAATACCTTCACCACCAAGATAAAACCTAGCACACAAGAGGGTGCTCAAACCCTAGAAGACTAGCGCCCAAGAGAGGTGCGCACTTTTCCCAAGAAGGTGTACTTGCTGAAATTTCCAAACTTGCTTAAAAGATCTATTTCCTCAAAGGGGAATTTACCTTTACTTATACTAAACTGAACCTGTCAACAGAAGTGTCTATTGGCACAACAAGGCCGACCGCACTAGCTTATAATATAATTGATATTAACCAGATTAATTATCTTTTAGATTAATTACCAGTCACATTAAGGTGGGGCCAACCTGTACCCTTTACAATTAGGGTTACAGGCAGGTCGGACTCTTAATCAATATAGCAAAGGATCTGATACACCCACTAGTGCTTCTCCACTAGGGGCACATCCATAGGGATGTCCATATCTCTAGCTCACTGCATTACACAGAAGAACCAGATCTGCACACGTTCACCTATGCTTGTCCACAAGCACGTCCACTCAACAGATCTTCATTCTCACTGCCTCACACAGGAGAGTCATCTGGAGTTTCTCGTCAACTCTGCTGCTCAAAGGAGGCTAATACATCATCTTCATTTATGTTCTCATGACGATGCACCCAACACTTTGGGATTTCACACGTTCACCTTGTGCTCAAACACGGGCACGTCTAACTCAACAGATCGCCTTTCCCACTGGATAATCATCTGGAGTTCTTCTCAACTCTCTGAATGGAGAAGGTCATCTCTATGTTCCAGCTCTGTCTCAGATAGGAACCACACACCCTCTTCAGGGGCTTTCTCTCAGGTTTCTAAGCTGCAGAATATCTCACATGGCTGCAATGATCCACATCTCACAGGTTTGTAAGCTGGAGAATGTCTCACATAGCTGCAATCATCAACATATTGTTGGATCACATGTTGAGGCATATTGTTGGATTAAGGGGGGTCGTCCCTTCTTTTCATGGAGACGGTTGAATATTCCACATATTGAGGCCTTGGATCATGGACTCATTTGCTTGATTTAAGTAGGATGTCCACCCTTACTCACTCTTCCATGCCTTTATTAATGGGTGTACCTCTTGGAGACCTCACACGTACTATCCTTGAGGGTGTTGACTAGGTGCATGCTTTATGAGGAGGATGCCATCCACTTTGGAGGTTACATTGCACATCTTCTCATGCTTATTGATGGAATGTCTCACCTTGGGAGGAGGTTTCATGGTTCAAACATTCATTTTAGGAGGATGTCCATCTTTTTGGAACCTTATTGCACAATATCCATGCTATTATTGAGGAGATGTCCACCTTGAGTTGGTTGCTTACACTCCTATTTTGAGGAAACGTCCACATTGGAGGAGCTTTATTGCACATTTATTCATGATTAAAAGGATGTCTCACTTTGAAAAGTTACACATCCCATGTCAGAGGAGATCTAGAAGATTCCAAACCCAAGATATAGGGTTTCATTGCATATTTTGAGGGCGGCCTAGCTTCAGGAGAAGTTACCTTTTGATAGAGTACCCAGATTTTCACCAAACCAATGGCATTAGAAGCAAAGTGGTCATGGGATTTCCAAAATGTGGTCATAATAACAATTCTGACCAAAATAGGTGCAATTATGGTGTTTTCAAAATTTGTTGCCAGAAAATTCTCGCTGCATTTTGACCACTCATTTGAGGAGCACCCCACCTTTATTGCTTGAGCGCTTTGGTTATTTTGGGAGATCACTATTGATATATGCCCATGGTATGGAATGCATTATTGTAATGTTACGTAAGAGCATTGTTGTATTGTTTTCCTAGCATGTTTTATTGATTATTCTTGGAGAAGAAAGTGAATCTCAACAAATCATTGCTACTTTTAGTAACAAAGTTGTTGAAGAGATTATTTTATTATATTCCTTGGACAGATTAGTGGATCTAGGAAAACAATTATTATTTTATTGTTGACAAGAGTCGAGTTAAAACCTAGATAAGGGTTTAGTCTATCTCATTTTTGTATGGTTGGAATTTTGGAGCTTCCACTCCTTGGAGCTTAATGGACACATCTTTCTTGGAGCATATGCAATGTATAAGGGCTCTTTCTTGGTTGAGTGCATCAATATTTTGGTGCTTAAAACTTGAAGTGGTGAAGTTTCTTCTACATAGGCAATACTAGCAACTTGATCCATTGAAGGGTTAAATTTACCACTTGGAAGGAGTTTTGCATGTGTGGTAACACCTCTTCTCTCCTTTATTATCTTAATCTTTGATGTGTAATAGTTTGCTTTATATATCCTCTAGGAGTTTTTTTTTTGTTTGCTAGTTTGTCCGTGACCTACGGAACTAGCCTGTGGCTTGAGAAACCGCGACTCAAGGGCATCTAAGCCATCAAAATCACCCGGGAATCGCACCCTACCTGAGCCACACCAACCCTTAACATGGCTGGATTTTTTGTGTCCCCATAGGTTTTGAACCAGTGACTTCACATCACGGAGTTCCTTAACAGCACACTCCGTCACCAATTCTCCTACACCTCGGAGACTATATCCTCTAGGAGTTCTAGCAAGCTCATTAACATCAATTTCTAGGGTAAAGTTGAGTTTCCTAGTTGAAGGTGGATCCTTTGGACCCCTTCCTTGTAGAATTTTTTAATTAATTCCAGCAATCTTAGAGTGGAGATTATTGAATCTTTTAGCCTTACTTCCATTGCTAATACATAAGAAAATAATCCCTCTTAGATACCCCCTTGACTCCATGGCCCTTGTTGGATTGGCACTCATCTCTATTTCCTTCCATCACCCTTTTTAATCCTTTTAAAACCCGAAAAATATTGTTTTACTAAAGCTACCCTCCTTATATAGATAAGGCACCTCATGAAACCCTGGATGAATACCATGTGCAAATACAAAACCATGAGCTAATACAAGGTGCTCTAGCAAAACCACGAGCAAATACAAGAGGCACCCTCAAAACCATGGTCTAAAATCATCCTGAGCAAATAAAATAATATATCACGAAATAACCACCTCAACCAACTCCAACATGTGAGTGAACTAGTCAAAGAGAAGAGGTGCACTCCACAAGATGCTCTAACAACCCACACGTGTGGAACCAAGTGGGATGTTGAGTGGTCAAAATGAAGCGATATTTTTCCTGTGGCAGATTTAAAAATGCCATAACTATGTCACTTTTTTCTTGATTTTCTATTATGACCACATTTTGGAAATCCTGCTATCATTTTGCATGTAATGACGTTGATTTGGCGGAATTCTGGGCACTTTATCTAAAGATAATTGCCCCTGGGTCACCCTCAAAAAATGATCTTTAACCATCTCAACAACCTCAAGAAATGGTCCAAATGAGCAAGTGCACCCTCTAGGAATGGTCCATGTGGCACATGATGATGATGTGGAGTCCCTTTCATCATCCAATGTACTATCACATATCCCAATGCAATAACACGTATCCCAATGAAGTACACGGATCCCAAGAATATGGATTCCATGTAGATAAATTTGACTGTATAGAGGTACACGAATACCAAAGCAGTTTCAGGGATCCCAAGGCGAGTACACAAATCCCAAGGCATAAATGCCACCCCCAATGCCTGTACACAGATTCCAATGCAAGGTGCCCACATATAGTGGTGGGTCCAATCCCTTTACAAGTCATTAGGTGATGCACACCAAGTGATCTCTTCTAGAAACATAATAACATAAGTTAATTTTTAGATTTGCCTAAGTTTTACCATAGAAGGACAACCTTAACCCTTATTACATGTGACAAATTCTAAGACAAGGGATATTTCCTAGATCACTAAGTTAGATGTAGGTGAGATGATGAATAATGTGTAAAGAGAAAAGGGGAAAGTCATGTATTGACCCTCATAGTCATATAGGATGATGTAAAGGTCTTTAATCTTGTTCGATTAGCTTTCAGGAACTAGGAATCTTCAATAGTTCAACATGTAACCCTTTAAGAGGGAGCTTTAGGTTTGAATTACCATTTCCTAGGCACCTATTTTTTACTACCTTTTTCTTTCTTTCATTCAAGTCCATTTTTCTTTAGATATGCATTGTTAAGAATGGAACTAGGGGCATTGACCTCATAACGAGGTGGCATAGCTCAAGCTTTACCATTTTTGGATTTTAACTTTTTTCATATGCTCTTCACTTCTAGCCTTTTTGGCTTTTATTTGACTTAGGCTTCCTTAGCTAGACCTTTATGAATGACATATGAGAAATAAAGCATGAACGAAAATAACTTTCTATGAATGAGATGGAAATGAATGGAGAAGATGTAAGGTGTTACGTATGGTGGGATATAGAGCACACTATATCAACCCAATCACTAGTAGTACAACCTGACTCAAGACTTGACGACACTTCTAAAGGATAATTATGTCTCCCATGGTACTGTGAGACAAAGTAGTAAAATCATTAATGTTATGAAGTGTTATTAGATCACACTTTAATGTTAACCATGTTCACAATTAACTTAGAAATTATAACATCGTGTCTAAGTATCAAACCCATACACGAGAGCATAGCATAGCAAGTGAAGTGAACGAGCTAAACCAATGTACCATGACCATGTGCAATAAAAAAACAGTGTACCAACTGCAAGTGCATGTGGCATCTAAGGTGAATGAGAGAAAAGTTGATATACCATGGTTGAATCATCTGATGAGGAGTGAGGCAAGATCATCATGTTAATTTCTTTAAAACTAGTGCCTAGATAAATAAGATCAGATCTGATTTATACTATTGGAATTATTTAACCATTTAATGCAACAGAAATTTCAAAAAAGCAAAATCACACATGAACAATTTTTTTTCTACTCTTCGAGATCAGTTCTTCATTCAAAATAACTTTGGAACTTACAAGAGCTCCCGTACTCGGGAAAATGGCTCTGAGAAAGAAAACCCACAAACACCCTGCAAACTTGATAAATCACAGCACCTCAATCTGCATGTTGTTGATCTGTCGGATTTGTATGGGCGATACGGCCTGTTGTACAGCTGATTTGTTGTTGTAATAAATCTTTGCAGCTCACACATGCTGCCTCGAAATCCATGAGGCTTTGAAATATTTGTTGCCTCAATTTTTGTGCTGCCTCAAAATAAGTGTTGCCTAGAAATTCGTGCTACCTCAATTTCCATGTTGCCTCGATTTGCATGCAGTTGTTGATGTCATGTTCTCAACTTGCCAAATTACTCACTCTATTGACAATAACGAATGTGTGTCTTGACTTCTCCTTTTGTTGTCCTTTTATAAGATTGAGTTGAGCCAAATCCCTGATCTCAACAGAGGAAATTAAATCTCACTGTCCCGTTAGATCAATGCTCACATTTAATTTAAGTCACTAGTGCCAAAACTTAGACACTTTATTAAATTAAACTCACTTTATAAAAAAGATGTTCCCTTTATTAATTAATTAATAAAGTGAACTCCCAAAAAGCATAGGAGTCATTAAATGACAATTTCCACAAGTTAGACACCCCTTGTGGAAATACCTGTCTGAGCTACAATCATCAACACTCCCTCTTGGCAAGGAAGCTATTCTCCACCACTCCAATCTTGTCTCGAAAGAAAACAAACTTCCCTTTCACCAACGTTTTGGTGAGTATTTCTGCCAACTGCTCATTTGTCGGAATGTACTGGAGCTTGACTGCTCCCTTTAGGACCTTGTCTATGATGAAATGGTATACTTCTCGGATAGAGGAGTATCTGGCTACAGGAACAAAGGTCTCCTCATAGTCTACTCCCTCTTTCTGAGAGAATCCTCGAGCCACAAATCTCGCCTTGTACTTCTCCACACTGCCATCTGCTGCATGTTTTATCTTGTACAGCCACATGGAAGTCACCACTGACTTTCCCACTGGCCTTAGCACAATCTCCTAGACATCATTCCTCATGATGGAGTAGTATGCCTCCACCATGTCATCTCTCCACACATGTCGGTTAGTTGCTTCCTCAAAGCTGGAGGGCTTTGAGTCTATGATGCTAGTCATCAAATCCATACACATCGAAAACTTTCCGAGGCCTACTCTCCGGGAATGTGGTCCTGGGAGGCTCAACATGCTCCCGAGCATCCTGCAAGGTTTGCTCAAACCACTTGGGTCTCCTGACTGAAGTCGAAGGGGTTGACTACTCCTCCTCTAGAGTCTGGCTTCCTACACTGAAAGTCTCTTCTCTCGGCTCATCCTTTGGGCCCACCTCCTGTGGCCCCTCTGCAACTGTGGGTAGATCCTGAGATTTCCTATATGCCAAGTTCTCCTCGAACTTGACATCTCAACTCACCACTGTCCTCCATTGATCTGTCAAGAAGACTCTGTAGACCTTTGAATCCTCGTTGTAACCCACCAAGATGCCCCTCTCTCCTGAGGGCTGCAACTTTGTCCTCTTCTCCACAGGGAAGTAGATATAGACTGGACAACCAAACATCCTGAGATGTCCTATCTCATGTCTCCTTCCTGTGAATGATTCCTTTGGTGTTTTATCCTCCAGTATCCTGTGTGGGCTCATGTTCTACAAATATAAAGTTGTGTTACATGCCTCGGCCTACAGAAACATAGGAAAACTCTAATCGTGGATCGTGGCCTTCACCTCATTGATGATAGACCAGTTCTTCCTCTCTACAACTGCATTTTGATACCGATTGTAGGCCATAGTCTTCTCCGTCTTGATTCCTGCCTCCTTGCAGAAATCAATGAACTCATTAGAGGTGTACTCGCCCCCGTTGTCTATCCTCGACACCTTGATCTTCCTTCATGTCATGTTCTCCACCTGAGCTTTGAACTCTCTAAAATGACTGAAGACCTCATCCTTGGTCTTCATGAGGTCGATCCAGGTCTTCCTGGAGAAGTCATCAATGAAGGTCACATAATAAGATGCACCCTTCACTGAAGCAACTGACATAGGCCCACCAACGTCAGAATGTATCAAATCCAAAATGTCTTTGGATCAAGTCTCGCTGCTAGGAAATTATGCCTTGACTTTCTTTCTAAGAGAACAACCTCTCCACACCCCCTGATGATCCAGACTGAAGTCTGGAAGTCCAATGACCATCTGCCTTAATAATGATAGAGATTTGTGATGGATATGTCCCATCCTCCTGTGACATAGCTCGCACAAGCTCTCACTAGTGTGCATCAACGCCTAAACAAGCTGGCCCTAAAGTCTATATAGGTTCCCATCCCAAACTCCAATCCTCAAAGTAGTGTATGGACTGGCTTCCTCTAGGCAGATGAACACCTACCCCCTCCGGAAGTTAACCTCATAACCTTTTTCCTCCGTGACTGAGATGGAAAAAAGGTTCCTCTTCAATCCAGGTACATACAGTACCTCCTGGGCATCAAAGGATCCTCCTGACTCAAGTTGGAACTGCATCGTCCCCTGTCCTGTCACAGCATACTTGGCCTCATCGCCAAGTTCTACATGAATCCTCGAGTCATCCTCTAAAAATTGTTGAACAACTCTCTGGCCTCTGTCATGTGGCGGGATGCGCCACTGTACAAGTACCATGCACTCCTAGGAGTAGTGTTGGTAGAAAGGAAAGACACAAATGAAAAATCACTCTCGAACTTTGATGCAAGTTCTCTCAACGGTGTCTTTGTTGTCGCTGCAACTGTCTGCGGCTTCCCCTTGCCTTTCTTTCTCTATGGACACTTAGAAGCAAAGTGCCCATTCTTATGGCAAATGTAACATTTGATCTTGCTCATGTCTCTCTTCTACCCAGACTGTTGTCCCTCTCCCTGACTGTCACCCTTCTTGACAAAAACTTTCCCTTTTCCTTTCTTGGCTTTGTTGACAAGAGCTAAGTTTTAATCTCCTCCTCTTCCCTGCGTGTCGGACCTAGAATCCTAGCTCTCCCACTTGGGAAGATGCTCTCGGGCATAGATAACCATGATGAATGGTTCCCAAGACTTGGTGAACCCATTCAGAGCAACATTAACTAGCTCTGCCTTCAGGACTGTCTTTCCAATAGCTGCAAGTTGGTCACGGATCTGTGTGATCCTCATAAGGTAACTGGCAACATTGTCGGAGTGGGTCATCCTACTTTCTCTGAGTTTGGTTTTGAGAATCATTTTTCAACTCATATTATCACTTTGGAAAAGTGATACTAGGGCATCAAACATGTCCTTGGAACTGGGCTTCTCTGCCATATGTGGAATCAGACGATCCTTGATAGCTTCTAGGATCACCCTTTGTGCCTTTATGTCTTTCTTCTCCAACATTTCCTGAACTGCCAGATCTACCACTGGTTGCACCTACTGTGCGCCCTACGTTGCAGTCTGTGTTGGTGCTGGAGCTGGAATACCACTGGTCACAATATCCCACAAGTCTTGCTCCTTCATGAGTAGTGTCAATCTTGCCTTCCAAGGCAAGAAATTTGAGACCCTATCAAGTCGATCCTCAACCTTCACACTAATGATTGGCATGGTTGTCCGGAGATTTGTCCTTCAAGCTCGCTGAAATAATCTACACTAAATAAACTGGATCTACTTTTCTCTCAAAGCAAGAGCTTTGATACCATGTTAATTTCTTTAAAACCAGTGCCTAAATAAATGAGATCAGATCTGATTTATACTACTGGAATTATTTAACCATTTAATGCAGCGAAAATTTCAGAAAAGCAAAATCACACATGGACACATTTTTTTTTTGCTCTTCAAGATCAATTCTTCATTCAAAATAACTTCGGAGCTTACAATTGCTCCCATACTCGAGAAAATGGCTATGAGAAAGAAAACCCACAAACACCCTGCAAACCTGATAAATCACAGCCCCTCGATCTGTGTGTTGCTAATCTGTTGAGGTTGTCCGTACAGATCTATACGGACTGCACGACCTACTGTATGGCCAATCTATTGTTGTAATAAATCTCTGTAGCTCACACATGTTGCCTCGAAATCTATGCTGCCTCAATTCTGTGTTGCCTCAAAATTTGTGCTACCTTGAAATCCATGCTACCTCGATTTCCATGCTGCCTCAAAATATGTGCTGCCTCGATTTGCATGCAGTTGTTGCTTCCCTATTCTCTCCTTGCCAAATTACTCACTCTGTTGTGAATAATGAATGTGTGTCTTGACTCCCTCCCTTTGTTGTCCTTTTATAACATTGAGTTGGGCCAAATCCCTAATCTCAACGGATGAGATTAAATCTCACTCTCCCATTAGATCAATGGCTCACATTTAATTTAATTCACTAGTGCCAAAACTTAGGCACTTTATTAAATTAAACTCACTTTATAAAAGAGACATTCACTTTATTAATTAATTAATTAAGTGAACTCTCAAAAAGCATAGGAGTCATTAAATGACGATTTCCACAAGTTAGACACCCCTTGTGGAAATACCTGTCTGAGCTACAGTGATCAACACATCATATGTCTAATGGAGAAAATTGGAAGAGTAAATCTAAGTCTGGAGAACATGAGTAAAAGAGCTCAAGTAAGCAGCAACATCACACCCTTGAGAGGGTGCCTATAGAAGTAGTTACCCCTAAGGGGGCAACAACTGCCTACGAGGGAAGTGGAGCACGAGATACAGTTGTTGCTTGAGATGGTTAGCGAGTTAGGGATTTGAACTTTTGCTTTGTGAGTTTATTCTTTACAATTAGTAGAATACAAATGTTATTTTGAGAGGTCAGATCTAAATTTTTGTTGTTCATATTATCAACAATATGTGTTTGTAGGTTAACATAATCTATAGCTGTTATTTTGATTAGTGTGTTCAGTTTTTAGCTATCTAGAATTTTAGGTTAAATTCCTGAGCGCAGAATCGGCTAACATGATCTGATTTTTGACAATTCTCACACTCTATTATCTAAGTCTGGATTATTTGTAAATTGTTAATTACATTAAAACACTACATCAAATGAGCCAGACTTCTTGGCCAAGTTGACCCAGTAAATCTTCTAGAAAACTTGGAGTTTTTCAAGTACCTTTAACTTTCTATTTTACTCCTTTGTCCTGCGTCTCTTCTATTGATTCCTTCTCCCCAAACTGTCAAAATTTGCCTGCAACAAGTTTCACCATCACAATATGGAGTTTCTATTTTTAATTGCAATTATACATCTCAGCACATATTCACATTATACGGCTTCCAAGATTTTTCTTTTTTTGGCTCACTAGGCTCCAGGCGGAATCAAATAGGATCAGCCAGACCTTCATTGAAAAGGGCTTCTTTTAATATATCATCTCTCAAAATAATAAAAGGCAGGACAACCCTCTTAATTTTTGTACATTTGCAATACTTGTTATAAGTTTATGAAGTATATAAATCTCCCTCATATTTGAAATGTCAAAAAATAGCAACACTTGTAATGTTATCTCATAGCTTCTTTTACAACCCTTGCAGGGCGTTTGTATATTCTGATCTTGGTATTTAGCCTTGAGAATTGATGTTTGTTGTGCTATATAATATTCTGTAACTAGAACTAGAAGGTATTGCAGTGCGTTTGTTTGCTACACTGTATCACCATTTCTGTTTTGCATCATATAGCAAAATTATAGTTGGCAACTGCTCAAAGATTTCCCTTCCTCCCTTCTCAGATATCATAGCTTCTTGAATGTGGAGACTAAATCTGATGTAAAGAGCTAGTTATGATTGTAAAGGGTTCACTGGACTGAGCTAGTCACTTGAAATGCAAAATAATACTCCCTGTTATTACTGCCAGAATTAGACTAAGGGCTGACTTTCCTACTCATTAGTTTAAGATATAATTTAGCAGACTTACTTCCGACCTTACACTGGACTCTTCTGAGCAATTCTGTTAAGATAATTCAAACTAAATTTCAATGAATATGTATTTTCTTTTTCTTTTTCTAGTAACCTACTTCAATTAATATGGCACAGGTCCCATCCAAAATGGTATGTTAGCAAGATCATATCTATTCACCAAAGGGGTGATATAAACAATGTGAGAAATTACAGAACCATCATGGTAAGTAGCCTCTTTGCCAAGCTATTCAGCACCATTCTAAAGAGAAAGATAAGTGCACAGAGGAAAACAAGGACAGGGCTTCTTCTCAAGCAGGATTTCTCCCTAAGCACTCAACCCTTGACCATTTGGCAACCATTAGAGTCATTGCTGAGAAAGGAAATGTTATGCTTCATGGATTTTGCTAAGGCTTTTGATGCAGTCCTTCAAATAAAACTTTGGGAAGGAAAGGAGAAAGTAGGAATTTTAGTTGATTGGAGAGACGCTATTTCCACCTATATGAAAAAGGTTCTTGCAGAAATAGAAGTACCTATAAATGATAAGAATGGAAGCAAGAAAGTCAAAATCAACAGTAATTTTAGTGTGAAACAAGAATGTTCCCTTTTACCAACATTATTTGGCTTATTTATAGATGAATTAGAAGACTGGATTAAGAAGGATGGAAGAGGAGATATATAGTTTTTTATGCTTTGCTATTGTTGCTTTATGCCAATGATGTCATGTTGTTGGAAAAAGCCAAAGATCACCTCCAAAGACATCTTGCCGCTTTAAGCAAATTTTGTCACTACTTTGAAATGAAAGTTAATGTAAACAAAACAAAGGGAAAGGTAATTGGTAGTTGGGATAAGGATATTTTCATCACATTCAATGATGAAACTATCAAGGTGGTTCCTTCTTACAATTATTAGGGCCTAAAATTTGACTCTAGTTATAAGTATAACTAGAACTCTTGTGTGGAGAAACGTGTAATAGGAGGTGTGAAAGCT
Source organism: Picea mariana (assembly GCA_032191745.1). Taxonomy (NCBI): domain Eukaryota; kingdom Viridiplantae; phylum Streptophyta; class Pinopsida; order Pinales; family Pinaceae; genus Picea; species Picea mariana. Next base: position 555,795 of record JASDQU010101794.1, on the reverse strand, counting down.
CTTTATCTAAGTCACCCGACATGATGACACAAGACACAGAGGATGAAGATTTTTGAGGTCATATGGGTTGCCCAACAGGCCTGTCATTTGACCTCTTGTTGGGCACTATGTTTGGGTACTTTCAAACTGTTGTTCTCGCTGTTTTAGGACAGCCTTATCGTTGTTCAAAACAGCTCACTGTATCTGAACTTTACCCTCTCAAAATCTGCCCACAAATCTTTGGTTTGATGCTCTTTAATGCCTCTTGTTATAAGGTTTCATTATGGATGGTTTTGTTGTCCAAGTTAGCCTTCTTTAACATGCATTAAACATCAAACACACCTCTAGGATCTTTAACAACTTACAACTGAAAATACTAAGAAAAAATGACAAATGAAGACATGTAATTTTTGGTCAACATTTCCCTGGAAAAACCGCCATGGGGAAAACCAGTAAGAGAGATATGATATATATATATATGGAGATCTCAAATTAAGAGCTACTGCAAAGAAATACAACTAAAGAACCTGATACAATAGCAACTCCTCTCAAGATGCTTTGGAGTTCTTAATTTCTTTGTGCCTGCTAGCCTTCGAAGAGTGCACCCTTTGCCTTGGTGCGCCTCTTCCACTTGCCTTGCCTTGCTTTATCCCTTGCTTTGCCTTTGCCTTTGCCTTGACTTACCCACTTGTAAATAGATCACAATGAGTAGTAGTGCCCTCTCTCCCTTTGCTTGTGTGCACTTAGCCTCAAGTGCGTCCCTCCTCACAAAGTTTGCGCCCCTACTCCTCTCTTGCGCGCCTCCTCCTAGAAATGCACCCCTAGCTTGGTCTTTGCCCACTCTAACACAAGTGTGCCTCCCTCACTCAAGCTAGTGCCTCCAAGCTCCTTGGCGCCATTAGCATCTCACCAATGCGCCCCTCTACAAGCCTTGTGCTTCCCTTTACAAGATGTGCCCAAGCTTCATGAAGATGTGCCTCCTTCTAGATTTGCGCCCCTACTCTCAAGGTGTGCCCTCCATCTAGTTCACACTCACAACCTCCATGAAAGCCTCTCCAAACTAGCTTGCGCCCTCCATGAACAAGTGCACCCTAGTTTTCTCCTTCAAACCCTCTCTTCTCACTTCTTTTCTCCTCACCCAATTCTCTCGAGTGATCAAGTGAACAATTAATATTTTCCTTACCCTTTTGCCTCCTTTAGCCTTCCTTAGGCCAAACCTAGAAGATCAAGGGCTTAGATTGAATCTAGCCCAAGTTTAATCAATGAATGAGATTACATCTCATAAATCTCATTTGGAAACCCACTTTGACTTAAGTTTCCATGGTTTGCTTTATGTTTTCTAATTCACTTTACTCAAGTGAATTAAATGTCACTTTATCCTTAAGTGACTAATTTCACTTTATGACTTACGTCTCCTAAGTCAATGTGAAATTAGAACATAAAGTAAAGGTATGATGGTAATAGTCTCCCCCTTGTGTTTAGAGACTCATAAACACAAGGGGACCACTTTCCAAGGTACCCAAATCTCAATAGAGGCCACAGAAATATGAGTATTCGACACGTGACACGGCAACCCCAGAAACAGGACGCGGAGGACACACACACACACACATATATATGAAAAATATTTGAAAATTACACATACAAAAATGAAATATAGACATAAAGATTCATATTTTGTTAGAAACTAGAATATTTACATGATACAAAACATGTAACACAATACATTGTAACATCAATGATGATCAATTGACAAACATTGAACACACAAGAAATTAGAACCATAAGCTACAGCATTCTCAATCTCATTAAGTCATCAAAATAAAAATGTATTACAATGTAGATAGATACTAAGTTAGAGTCACTGATACTATACGTGGGAATGCCAATGTCAAATACAAAATAGGCATAGGGTAGATACTAGAACCTTATATGGAAGAATCTCATAGCTCATGAGTTGTGATTGTGAGTAGTCTTCCATGTCATAATCACCAAGATCAGCATCACTACCAATGCTCTCTCCTCCATCCTCCTCCTCCTCTATATCAAATACAATTTGTGCATCTATTGATGTGGAGGATGACCCCTCAAGAGGCTCACCATTCTTGCACTAGTTCATCAGTTTCAAGTTGCCTAATGCCAACTCAACACTGTTGTCCAAACCCATATTATCAGGAAACACATCCCACATCTTTGTCTTTCCTTTCAACCACTCTTTTCTCTTCCTGTAAATAAGACAAAGGTTGGTGTGTACATACAACATTAAGTCACCCGACAGGATGACAAAGAGAAGAGTTCAACAAAAGAGTTTATACTTGAGTGAAGGGTACATTTTTACTGGGGTCGTGATAGAAGAGTTCAACAATCAATGCCACCAACATCGAGGTACATAAAGGGCTTGGTGCTCTTGATTAAATGTTAGTTCCATACCCTCATACAGGATAGAATCCAATGGAAACATTGCAATCCTGCCAATCTTGAAATCCTAAAAACAATTAAGTCTGCTAAATTTTGAATGGGACCTAAAATTCTACTTTCTCCATATGAAGTCCAATGAAGTTGGAACCACTCTCAAACATCCCGAAACAATTAATGGTAATGTTAAAAATTTAAGTAAAATGATGAAAATGAAAGATAAAGGAGAATGTCACTTTAATATTACCATTAATTACTAGGGTGGGTGAAATGGAGGGGGTGGCGACCTCTTTAAATAGCAATAGTAAGGCAAAATAACCCTTGGTTGCACACCGAAACACCTCACAGTTGCAACTTGGAAAAGAAAACATGAGCCCGAGTCCTTTTTTGTGCAGGACATGTGCTCTATTTTCGAGACACACTGAGGGCACGTGTCCTCAATGTGTCGTGTCCGACACGTAGGATACGCGACACGCAGGGGAGGTTGGACATGTCTGGTGACTTAGCTCTTTATCTTATGCAAAATAAATGCATACAAATTCAATTGTGGAGTTGCAAATTAATGAACCTCCTCTTCATAACAGTGATGTAGATAGTAGTCTTATATGGTGGTCATTTTTGGGGTCCATACTTATCAAAAGAATCTTGGAAGAAAGATGAGGGAATTCAAAAATGATTCTTATAGAAAAACTAAGTGTAAAGGTACAAACCCCTAACACTACGATGTTAGTAGAAACATATACGTTGCATTAGAATGAGAAACATTATGTCAATCTATGACTTATTTAATCACAATAAGGCATATGGAGAGTCGCCAAGCATTGATTATGATTGCAACATAATATAAAGGTTGGTACAGTGATAGGATGAAATGGATAAGAAGACAGAGAATTGAAGAGGTAGAATTGTCGATACACAATTAATGATCCAAGACTTGGTACAAATGCAGGTGATAGAGAAGCTTTAGCAGGATCTTGGTGAGAAAATGAGATTTTATCAATGTAAGATCAACTCAATGATCACTTACACATCACAACAATACTTGCCAAAAAAAACTTCATGCACAAAAGCCATAATTTGTCAATTTAAACTCATCACCTAGCAGTGAAAACAGGATGGAAAAATATAAATCAAGAAGAGTGTCTATACTTGCTTTGCAAGAAAATAGAAATTGAGAATGAGGTGCATGTGATGCCGCAAGTAAGGGAGAGGCACTCAATAAAGCATAAAGATTTCATCAGATTACATGGCTTGTTGAATTTGCCCTCAAAACAAGTAAATAACTATGTTAAGGATGTTTTATAACTTCAAAGATGACTATTAATAGTATCATAGGCGAAGAAGAGACGGGCTCAAGGTAAATGGCAGCTAAACTTCATAAAAAAAATTATGAATCTTATTTTAACATTTGAGCTGTCCCTTAGATCCGGGGTCTACTGAGGAAGTAAATAAAATTATTTTATTTTACTCTAAAAAGAAAAAGAATCTCTGAATTTCAGTACAAAGAAGACATAGGTAAACTATTTTGTCGTGCCTAATTCCAAATTCTTGGAGAACCAAGGGGGGGGAATGCTAATTCTTTGTATCTTTCTTTTACCAGGCAGATTTTCTGATACGACGCCCTCGAGAATGTTGTCTCCAACAGCCTGGATGAAGGCCGGTCCGCCTGTTACGGCTCCCTCTTTTTGAGTAGTCACCAGCAGAACCACACCTTTGTTATTTCCTTCTTCCACACTAGGATACCATCGCTCCAGTACTTGGTCCGCAAATTCGAATGCATCGGCTTTGCTCTACATGGTTTTATAACAAACAAACAAACAGTGATCATTGACAGATTCGATTATCACCCTCATATTTCAGTTAGTCGAAATGAGTAGTGTAAACAATAATTCCCATGCTTACAGTGAGTTTGCGCAGCGTGACACAGTTGATGTGATAACCTTTGCGATTCTCCAAATCTGAGAGGAGGCGTTTAATGTCGGTCTTGGTTACACGATTAATGACGCCCGCGTCGTCTGCTACATAAGTTTCCGCTGGGGGACCTCCATTCAGAATGTCGAATTCGCTGGCATTGGCACTGTCTACAAGTACTGGAGGACATAAATGCAGAGCAGCTGTGAGAGCCAATGCTGTCAGTCCCTTCTGGGCAGATGTTACCCAGCGTCCGTAGCAATTCTCAGTGGCAGTGGCAGCTCTGGGGAATGCCACTACTCTCTTTCTTCCATTAATGTTTATATGTCTCTCGAGATTGCACTGGAAAAACGGGGAGAGGGAATTTCGGGGTAGAGATGATAAATGTGAACAGCTACTGTTGCAGAGGACAAGAGAAGAGTGCGACATCATCTCCATGGCGGTTTAGCCACGAGACGGAGAAGAAACAGAGTTGCGAAGAAAATATTAGCGTTCTGGATAAAGGGAAAATATCGGGATTGGTTTGGATTGGCTGAGATTTCGTGGAGTTGAATTTTTCAATTCTCTTTGCGTTTTTAATACTTGAATGTTCTTCACAGCAATATGGTGAGTAAACTTAATAATATCAGAGCCAAGTCTATTTCCGAATTGTTTCTTGCTTTTTGTGTATAAAAATAGTTATATAAGTTTTGCTAATATCATAATGTTTATGTTCTTTATGTTTAATGGCAGAAATAAGGTAGCGGTGTTCTTCTTAATTTAATTAAGAGTATGTATGGGTTCTTATTAATGTAGTGATTGATGGGTAGTAGTGTAAAGTGTGAATATGCTTATTGAATTTAATTTACAAGTAAGTATGTATGCTTTCTTATTAATGTAGTGATTGATTGGTTGTAGTGTGAATATGTTTATTGTTTGGTTTTTTTCTTATTTTTATATAAAAAGTTAAGAAAAAAACTTTTTAGTAACAATATTTTATAGTGCTCTTTTCATATCTCTTCATTAAAAAAAAGGTCATTACTAAGTCATATACATCTAAGGTATGTGTGTCCTAAAATTGTTTCTGCAACATAATATCATTCTATCACAAGATCTTGAATTGGAAATTGAATAATTTAATAGTGCAAGGGGGGACATGAATTAGAGAAGTGCAAGAGGTGCTCATTATGAGATTACCACTATTAACTCTACTTGAAAATATGGTTTTGAACATATACAAATAACAAGTATATTGATATTTTGCAACTACAAGCCTTGGGACTCTATGTCTTGGAGAAAGAAGAAGTTGACAAACCTCCATAGACTATCCATGCCCAAACCAAATGTTTTCGTTAAATTTTGTTTATATTACTTAAGAGGTCAAATCACGAACAATAGGTCCTAGGAAAATCTTGCCCTAAAATGCCATAAAGGCAAGTATTTGAGCTTGTGCATCAAGAAAAATGGACCCAACATCACAACGAAAGACAATATGTTTAACTCTCACGAGCATAGTGAACACGTCCTTAAAGCTCCTCAAATCCCCTAGGCTAAAAGAAGAGGGGTCATCCTAAAAAATAACTTTACATTGATGCTTCCACAAAGAGTCAATAGAAAACAATCGTATTGAATGCCACGATGATTTACAGTTCTCTTAAACCATCCAAGTATCACCAAAAAAAGGGCCTTTCCACAAAATTGGGGCAATAATGAAGAAGTGAAATTTGACTTGAAACCATGTCCAAAGCATCTTTGCAATTTGACATCTCTAAAAGACATGCACAATTATTTCATCCTCGCCACACAAGACATAATGAACATCTATATGAAGCTTACATGTGTTGCAGTGTAAGCCAACCTGAAACTTTATGCTTACAAGAAGAATGTGATTTCTAGATACATTAACATCTCCTTAACCAATGTGTTTTGAGATCCTTCACCTCCCACCTTTGATCCAAGTAAGAGACAATGCCAATGGTGTTCCTTACCATATCATAAAGATCCTTGAGCACATAGATGTAGAAGGGCTATCCAATCCTCCATCTCCAATCCCTACAACAAGGACTTGCCCCATGTAACTACATTTTAAAAAGACTCTTGATGCAGGAGCATCGCTCTCACATCAAAAGGAAGAGAAGTTGACACCTCAACTCATCGAAGGAGCCAAAACCGACCTTAAACAGCTTGGTAGCAGTGTGGAGATCTTTTTGATTTTTTTCGTTAATTTAATTTAGTTGTCTATGAAGTCGGGCCACCATTTGAAAGGACGGAACAATTATAAATCCTTTACACGACTGTAATATATTACAGGTGTAGGATAATTGCCTGATTAGTCATTAGGTTACATGTAATCAAGCTAGGTAGGTAACCGCCAAGGTAGAATGTGATAAGATTTAGATAGGAGGAAGAAGAGCGAGGAGGATCTGGGTCCTTAGACAAGTTTTCATTGTAATGGTTATAGGAGATAGCGATTGTAATCATGTTTTTTTCTTTGAAATAAATAGAACTGAGAAAATTAATTCAATTGTATAGTGTTGATACTGTTTGACTGTTATTATGTATTTTGTGAATGTATGAGGTTCATGGAGAATGAATAATTGAATAAGTCTCTAAGTATTTATCTTCTGTAAGTTATGCAAGGAGTGCATACAGAGCGCAAGGAGTGCGTGTGAAGAAGCCTTTTTAGACTCAAAATTCAGAAGAGATAGCGGGGGACTTTCGTATGCAAAGTGTGTATATTGAGCGCAAGGAGTGCGCGTAGAAGCAAACTATTTTAAAGTTTGAAGGCTCAGGAAGTTGAGCACAGGGTATACCAGGAGGGTACCGAAAAGTCTTTTAAGAAAGACATAGAGTGCAAGCGTGCACTAGGGACGAGGTTTAATTTCAATTGTCATAAGCTCAGGAGGAGTAGTGGTTTTAAGCCTCGAGAGGAAACATTTATAAAAATGTCTAAGTTCTGAAGAATTGAAGCGTTCAAAGGTGGAGCGCAGAAATTGAAAGTTCGAAGGAAGAATAAGTATGGAGGATTGAGCGGGAGAAATCCTTCAGAGTGAAGTTCGCGAAATCCAAAATCGTGAAATGATCATGGTCATTCGTTGAGGCAGAACACGTGGCGACAAATCAACGTTTCATTGATTCATAAATCGGGGAGTTGGAGGTAGGCGCTGTGAAAACTCGCGAAAAGCGAAATCACGATTTAATCATAGCCGTTGAAACCATGGAAGGTTGTGAACCGTTGATTCGACGTAAGCGAAGTTCAAAGAATTCACAATTTCGGGTATCGAAGGAAGGGAGACGAACATCCTTTCAATAGCCGAAACGCGAAATCTCGATTTGCAAAGAATTGATCTGGACCGTTGAGTCACGGGAAGTCTCAGACCGTTGATCTAAGGTGATAGATTTCAGGACTTTGAGAGTTTGAAAGATGGAGAGTCGGGTTGACTCATATACCTGACACGCGAAATCGCGACGTGCCTTTTCGGATAGGCGTGTGGTCACAGCGGGTGGTCACGTGGAGGAAATTTTGTGCCCGGTATTAGTTCGCACGAGTGAGGTTTTGCTAAAGGACCTATGAATTTGTATTGTAAAGGTTCCAGCAGGGAATCGCAGAGCTAGTCCAGCTCGAGAAGTTGAAAGATCCTAGACTGGGAGGTTGCGCAACCCTTGGGGAGAAGGGGGGTCTGCACCAAGTGGTATCAGAGCCTGAAAAAGTTCGAAGTTACATTTTCTGTATTAGAAATAATTGAAATAATGACACCAAGGATTTGTGTAGATCCACCTATGGCAAACCGTATTGTGGGAAGAGAAATGAGAGATCTTTGCGCAAGGTTGGAAGCGATGGAAGCAATGCAAAGAACAACACCTGCCGCTGAAGACATCAATGATGCAAAAAGTGAAGAAATAGAAGTTGAAGAAGCTACAGGGGAAGATGTCGCTAAAGAACGCTTATTGAAAGCTGTTGTGAAGTTGGGAGCTAGAGCAAAGATGGGCGTATGAAGGTAATTTGGATGTCAAAGAGCTATTGGACTGGATAAGGTCCATGGATAAGTATTTCGACAATGAAGATGTCGATGAAGGAAGGAAGGTGAGACATGTTATCACCAGATTAAAAGGACATGCAACACTGTGGTGAGATGAATTGCAGGCAAAGAGAAGGAGCAAAAGAAAACAAAAGATAAAGAATTGGGATAGGATGGTAGCCAAACTGAAGGATAAATTCATACCTAAGGATTACCAGATAAATCTATTCAGAAAGTTGCAGAACTTGAGACAAAGGGGTATGACAATGAAAGAGTATACAGAAGAATTCTATAGGATGAATATTAGGATTGGACAAAGAGAGAAGGATGATGAAAAAGTTTCCAAGTATATAAATGGCTTAAGGTATGAAATTCAGGATGAGATCAGCATGATGACTGTGAGGACAGTGGAATATGCTTATCATATTGCACTGAAGGCAAAAGAAAAGTTGGCCAGAAACCAGAGTCAATGAAACATAAGCAGAGGCTCAAATAGAGGTAAGGGAATTGTCTATGATAAGGCACCGAAAACCAAGGATGAGATTGAGAAATCATATGGTCACTTTGAAAGAGGAGGAAGTTCCCGAAGAAGACCATTTGGTGGGAGAAATTCTTTTCCTCAAGGAAGAGGAAGAGATAGAGGAGGTGGAGTTATATGTTATGCTTATGGAAAGACATGACACATGTCTTGGGAATGCCCCGAGAGGAAGAAAGAAGGAGGAGGAGAATCACACATTTATGAAGCTCAGAAGAATGTGGAAGTAGAAGCAACAAAAGGAGGACATAACCTTATGATGAGGAAAGTTATTCTAAAGCCAGATAAGGAAATAGAAGGCTCACTTCAACAAACGAGGTTGTTCAAGACTGCTTGTAAAACAAAGGACAAAGTTTGCAAAATGATTATAGATAGTGGGAGCACTGGTAATTTAGTATCTACAGAAATGGTGGAGAAGCTGGAGCTGGAGACAACTTCACACCCAAGTCCATATAAAGTTTTGTGGTTGCAGAAAGGACATCAAGTAATGGTAAGTCAACAGTGCAAAGTTGAATTTAAAATAGGAGGCTATAAAAATGAGATTCTGTGTGATGTAATTCCCATGGATGTTTGTCATATTTTGTTGGGAATACCATGGCAGTTTGATAGGAATGCCATTCATGATGGGAGAAAAAATACTTACACTCTATAGAAAAATGGTAGAACTCACATGTTACTGCCAATAGAAGAGAAGAAAGAAAAGGAAGAAGCTGACACAAGAATACTTCTCATGAGTGGGAAGGAACTCTTGAAGGAGATTAAGAAAGATCAAGAAATGCAATTTATTGTAGTAAGGAAGCCAAGAGTTATCCTTACCAATACTTCTATGAATGATTTTCCTAAAGAAATCCAAGAATTGTTAGAGAATTTTGCTAACATAATAGTGGATGAGTTGTCTCACTCATTACCACCCATTAGGAGTATTAGCCACCATATTGACTTGATACCAG
>JASDQU010101794.1:502587-516647 GCA_032191745.1 Picea mariana | reverse complement strand
CCCGGGATGGATGATTTGATGGATTGTTTGAGTGGAGCAAGCTATTTTTCAAAAATAGACTTGAAGAGTGGATATCATCAGATAAGAATGAGAGAGGGAGATGAATGGAAGACAACATTCAAGACAAATGAAGGTTTGTTTGAATGGCTAGTCATGCCATTTGGATTGACAAATGATCCAAACACATTTATGAGGTTGATGAATGAAGTATTGAATGACTTCATAGGTAAATTTGTCATTGTATATTTGGATGATATATTAGTTTTCAGCAAAATAGAGGACGAACATTTAAAGCACTTGGCATTAGTGATGAGGAGATTGCAGCAAGAAAAGTTGTTAATCAACTTGAAGAAAAGTTATTTTATGAAGACAGAACTCATATATTTGGGTTTTGTGATCTCTTCAAATGAACTGAAGATGGATCCAGAGAAGGTGAGAGCAATCAAAGAGTGGTCGTCACCAAGGAGCATATTTGAGGTGAGAAGTTTCCATGGGTTATCAAGTTTTTATAGAAAGTTTATCAAAAAGTTTAGTGGTATATGTGCACCCATGATGGACACTGTGAAGAAGAAACACAAATCTTTTAATTGGACAGAGGAGGCTGAGAAAAGATTCAAGGTGTTGAAAAAGAAGATAACAGAACAACCAATTTTGGTTTTACCCGATTTTGGAAAAACACTTCAGGTGAGGTGTGATGCAAGTGGAATAGCCATTGGAGCAGTTTTGAGTCAAGATAATAGGCCAGTTGCTTATTTTAGTGAAAAGTTGAATGACACTAAGGAGAAATATTCTACATATGATAATGAGTTTTATGCAGTGATTCAAGCTTTGAAGAAATGGAGACATTATTTAATTCCAAAAGAGTTTGTCTTGTATAGTGATAATCAAGCTTTGAAATTTATTACTAGGCAAGAGAAGTTGAATCAGAGGCATGCTAAGTGGGTAGAATTCATGCAAAATTTTACTTTTGTCATTAAACATATTTTTGGAAGTGTTAATAAAGTTGCATATGCTTTGAGCAGGAGAAGTTTGGTTGTACAGGAATTCCAAGTGAAGACCTTAGGATTTGAGCACCTTAAGGAAATGTATCAGGAAGATCCAGATTTTAAGGAGGCTTATGAAGCATATGAAAATCCTTTGTTGAGGGATAACAACTCATGGGAATAATATTTGATCCAGGATGGATTGTTGTTTAAAGGAAGCCAATTGTGCATACCAAGATGCTCAATGAGAGATAATTTGTTAAAAGAAAAACATAGTGGAGGTCTAGCCAGACATTTTGGTCATGACAAAACATTTGCAGAACTGAGTAGTTTGTATTATTGGCCAGGTATGAGGGAAGATGTGAATATATTTGTAGATCGATGTAATATTTGTCAACATGCAAAAGGGAAGAGACAAAACACTGGTTTGTACCATCCATTGCCTATTCCAGAAAGGCCTTGGGATGCAATTAGTATGGATTTTGTATTGGGATTACCTAGAACCTAGAAGGGAAGTGATTCCATATTTGTTGTGGTCGATAGATTTTCTAAGATGGCACATTTCATACCATGCCAGAAGACAAATGATGCTACACACATAGCCAATGTGTTTTTCAAAGAAGTTGTGAGATTACATGGATCGCCCAAAAGTATAGTCTCAGACAGGGACACTAAGTTTGTAGGACACTTTTGGAGGACTCTATGGAAGAGGCTGGGAACTAATTTATATTTTAGTTCAGCATATCACCCTCAGACAGACGGACAGACTGAAGTGGTGAACAAGAGTTTGAGAAATTTGATAAGGAGTTTAGTCATTGAACAAGGACGTTAGTGGGATCAGATTTTAGCACAGGCAGAATTTGCATTTAACAATTCAGTTAATAGAAGCACTGGAAAAAGTCCATTTGAGATAGTATATGGAAGACAACCAAGAGGGATTTCATAATTGAGAGAGTTGAAACAAGATGAATTCAGGAGCGCAGGAGCAGAAGATTTTTCTACAAAAATGCAAAGACTTCATGATCAAGTTAAGAAACAGATACAAGATAGTAATCAGAAGTATAAGGACGGAGTTGATCAGAAAAGAAGGGTGGTTCAATTTGAAGTGGGAGATGAAGTTTTAGCTCATTTGAGAAAGGAAACATTTCCAAGAAGAACATATAATAAGTTAAATATGAAGAAGATAGGACCATAGAAGATCCTTAGAAAATTTGCGCAAATGCTTATAAGATAGAGTTGTCGGACAATGTTGGAATATCACCGATATTCAACGTTGCAGATTTGTATCCTTATAAAAGAGATGACACGGGAGAATTGGATGATTAGGAAGAGATTCAATGGGAAGAATAGATGCCTATAGTAGAAAAACCTCAGATGGAGAAAACATTAGAACAGAGACTTGGAAGAAAAACTAGAAGAAAGATGCATCCTGAATATTTGGTAAAGTGGAAAGATCACCCTGTGGAAGATTCAAGTTGGGCAACTGAACTTGATATTTTGAAGCATGGAAAAATAGTGCAAGAACTAATGGACAGGAGCCCATGACTATTTTGGCTAGAGGAGTATGATACAGGAGCATCTCTATCACATCAAAAGGAAGCGAAGTCGACACCTCAACGCATCGAAGGAGCCAAAAACGACCTTAAACAACTTGGTAGCGGTGTGGAGATCTTTTTTATTTTTTTCGTTAATTTAATTTAGTTGTCTATGAAGTCAGGCCACCGTTTGAAAGGACATACCAATTGTAAATCCTTTAGATGACTGTAATATATTACAGGTGTAGTATAATTTTCTGATTAGTCATTAGGTTACTTGTAATCAAGCTAGGTAGGTAACCACCAAGGTAGAATGTGATAAGATTTAGATAGGAGGAAGAAGAGCGAGGAGGCTCTGGGTCCTTAGACAAGTTTTCATTGTAATGGTTGTAGGAGATAGCGACTGTAATCATGTTTTTTTCTTTGAAATAAATAGAACAGAGAAAATTGATTCAATTGTATAGTGTTGATACTATTTGACTGTTATTATGTTTTTTGTGAATGTATGAGGTTCATGGAGAATGAATAATTGAATAAGTCTCTAAGTATTTATCTTCTGTAAGTTATGCAAGGAGTGCTTACAGAGCACAAGGAGTGCGTGTGAAGAAGTCTTTTTAAACTCAAAATTCAGAAGAGATAGCGGGGGACTTTCGTATGCAAAGTGTGCATATTGAGCACAAGGAGTGCGCGTAGAAGCAAACTATTTTAAAGTTTGAAGGCTTAGGAAGTTGAGCACAGGGTATACCAGGAGGGTACCGGAAAGTCTTTTAAGAAAGACACAGAGTGTAAGTGTGCACCAGGGACGAGGTTTAATTTCAATTATTAGAAGCTTAGGAGGAGTAGTGGTTTTAAGCCTCGAGAGGAAACATTTAGAAAAATTTCTAAGTTYTGAAGAGTTGAAGCATTCAAAGGTGGAGCGCAGAAATTGAAAGTTCGAAGGAAGAATAAGTATGGAGGATTGAGTGGGAGAAATCCTTCAGAGTGAAGTTCGTGAAATCCAAAATCGTGAAACGATCGTGGCCGTCCATTGAGGCAGAACACGTGGCGACAGATCAACATTTCGTTGATTTGTAAATCAGGGAGTTGGAGGTAGGCGTTGTGAAAACTCGCGAAAAGCGAAATCGCGATTTAATCATAGTCGTTGAAACCGTGGAAGGTTGTGAACTGTTGATTCGACATAAGCAGAGTTCAAAGAATTTGCAATTTCAGGTATCGGAGGAAGGGAGACAAGCAGCCTTTCAATAGCTGAAACGTGAAATCCTGATTTGCGAAGAATTGATCTAGACCGTTGAGTCACAAGAAGTCTCAGACCGTTGATCTGAGGTGATAAATTTCGAGAGTTTGAAAGACAGAGAGTTGGGTTGAGTCATATAMCCGACACGCGAAATCGCGACGCACCTTTTCGGATAGGCGTGTGGTCACATCGGGTGGTCACATGGAGGAAACTTTACGCCCGATATTAGTTCGTGTGGGTGAGGTTTCGCTAAARGACCTATGAATTTATATTGTAAAGGTTCCAACAGGGAATCGCAGAGCTAGTCCAACTTGAGAAGTCGAAAGATCCTATACCGGGAGGTCGCGCAACCCTTGGGGAGAAGGGGGGTCTGCACCAACTCTTTAGGGATCATGCAGTAAAGGCCCTCTAACACAAATTTATTTGAGCCATTGAACTTTTGGGCTCGATTAAGAGCCCACCAAATTTGCCAATATTGTTGCTCATGCTTCCATAGATCCTTCCACAAAAAAATATCTTTCTTAGTCAAACTTTTTCCAACAAACTTAAGTGAAAGGCTAACCTCACTTTTAATACCTTAGCCCAAACTTGAATTGTAAATGTAAATGTAAATGTAAATGTACATATAGGTTGGTGAGTTATCAGCGTTGAATTATTGTAACTTCGAAGAATATTCTAATTATATTTAAGTTATTATCTTATAGATAAAATCCCCTTTTGCAGATTGATCATGTCAAGTCTTGTATAAGATCAAATCCCCTTTTGCAGATTGATCATGTCAAGTCTTGTATAAGATCAAATCCCCTTTTGTGGATTGGTCAAACCATATTTATATGGTAGTATTTGTAAAGTCGGCCCCTAGTGTTTATAAAGTGGTTTTAACCACTTCTATAAGAAGTCGGCCCTACCATGTGAAGAGACATAACCCTAGCGCCTCCTCAACTAGTATTTACATGTGAGGATGGTGCCTCACTTACACACTCACACTCACTCATCTAGTGCGCATATATTGAAGGCAGTTGCAGTTGCAAGAGGAAGGAGAAGAGAGGCGCATGCTCAGTCTGGGTGTTTTAGTCTTAGTCTTGGCATTGTATTGACAATATATTATTGAGGACGTTTTTGTTGGGTTTTCTCCCCCATGGGGGTTTACCAAGATAAAATGTTGTGTACCTTGTGATTGTGTTTCTTTCAGTGATCATCTTTATGTTGTTGTTTTGGAAATGCATTGAATTCTCATGTAATTTGGAAATAATCTAATAAGAGCACTAAAACTTAACATGGTGTCAGAGCTTGACTGAATATAGCACCTTTCACTGGGTATTTAAAAACGTCAATGTTGTCGTACAAGGAGATTAGGGATTTTTACTGAAGAGGAATTTTTAACCAAAAACTATCTTGGGAAGTGCGCCTTGCCCTAGCGCATCTTTTGGCAGCTTGAGCGAACTTTTTGAGTGGCCAGATTCTCCGAAAACTCAAACCCTAGTTTTGGTTGGTACTAGAAAACTAGAAAACCAGGAAACCAGAACCAGTACCAGTCCAGATTTGCGCAGGTCAAGTTTCAAGGGGTAAAACTTGGAATTTTCTGAAACAATCAACTCTAGCCAACTTTCCTTAGCCCAGCGCATCTCCTGGTAAGTTCAGATTCATTTTCTAAGCACTTTCATTTTTTGGTCATTTTCCTAGCTCCAGGTCAAGATCTCTTCAAGCACCAAGCTTGTTGACAAGTTAGAAGGTGTGGAAATTTTTTGTGCCTGGAACTACATAATTGGACTCATTATTGAAGAGAAAGACCTTGCAAAATTCATAAAAGAAAATGTACCAGAACTCGAAGAAGATGATGCCAAAGAGAAGTACAAGAAGGATATAATTAGGGATAAAAGAATAATTGTAGATTCCATTAAAGACCAATTGATCCCTCAAGTGTCTTCTAAGAATACTCCAAAAGATATGTTTGATTCCCTAACCAGAATGTATGAAGGAAAGAACATCAACAGGAAGATGAACTTGAGAACCCAACTCAAGAATACAAAGATGCAGAAAGGAGAAACAGTTCAAGACTATTTCTCTAAGGTTTCTCAATTCAAGGAACAATTAGAGGCAATTGGAGACAACTTAGAAGAACATGAACTAATAATGACAACTCTTAATGGTCTCACAAGACCTTGGGATGCCTTCATCCAAACTGTTTGTGCAAGAAAAGAGAAATTCCAATTTGACAATTTACGGGAAGAATGTGTTCAAGAAGAAGCAAGAGTAGCCAACTGAGAAGTCATCCTATTAAGAGATGAAGATCAAGCCCTAGCTACTCATGCTAAAGGAAGAAAGAAAAAGTCCCATTTTCAAAAGGAGACCCACTTTCATAAATCTCACCCTCCAAAGAGATTTCAGAAATATCATAAGGGTCAAAGAAAGGGAAAATATTTCTCCTCTTATCAATGTTATCATTGTGATAAGATGGGACACATTGCTAAGAATTGTCCTGCCAGAAGGGAAGAATACAAGAATAGAAATAACAAAAGACATCATGCCTATGCAGCTAAAGATGATGAGCCACCCAAGAAGTTGACTAAATAAGATATTGAAGATTATGTTTTGTTTTCAACCATCTAAGCACATGACAGGTCAGAAAGACATTCTTTCTAGCCTTATCGAAAAGGAATTCCCCCAGAAAGTTTCACTTAGAGATGATTATCAGTACCCTCTCAAAGGAATGGGAGAATTCACCTACAAACTTGATTCAGGAACCCCGATGAGAATGAAGGATGTACTTTATGTACCAGATTTGACAAAGAAATTACTTTCTATCTCAGCTCTAGATAAGAAAGGGTTCAAGGTTGCATTCATAGATGGTGAAGTTCTTACGTGGCCTAAAGGAAAAACTATAGAAGATGCAGTTGTTATTGGAATAGAATAAGGTGGGTTGTACAAGTGAAAAGGTCACTCAGATTTAGCCTTGACTCACTCTACTAAAATTCCTTATGTAATGTCCCCCACCTCTCGATGAAGAGGGTTGGAGAGACTTAATAGTCTATTCATCCCCTTTAGACTATAGTCTCATGCACTATGGGGAGAAGTCAGCTAAACTCAACGCTATAATACTAAGTTGACTTGGATAAAGTAAAGTAACTCAATGAAAGAATAGAACACATGAGAGTGAGTTAGGAGTTAACCCTAGGGGTTGAACTAACTCAACAGATAAACAAACTGGAGGTATAAAGGAAAGTCAAAGGCACACCTCTCACTTACCTTGGATTATTATTGCATTTTGCTTTTGGGCTCTAGAGCACAACAATTTTGAGGGTTTTGAGAATACAAACCCTAGAGGACAACTTGTTGGTGAAAGATCCCACCTATCTTGTTCCAAGCTTGGTCTCGGGCATGAAATACTCCACCCACACCATTCTACAACAGTTACAGGTACCATATTCCATCCAGGGCAGAAGCAGGGTGTAACTTGGAGGGTTTCCAGCCAAGGGGGTGCACCTTAGATTGAAGGAGGATTTGATCCAAGAGTTTGAGAATGCTTTTGGGCATTTTGGCACTTGGGTTTTCTCTGCAGGGTCTTGATCATCATCTCTTGTGCATTTTGAAGGAGTTATCTTTTCTATTTGATTTACTGAAGCATTGACAATATTTGGAGAGAAGGAGGGCGCTATTGAGAAGTAGATCTACTCAGATTGGAGAGGTAAAACTTCAGATCTCATCTTGACACTTCACCAGGAGGTTAACCTTGGCCCGATCTATCATTCTGTAGAGTTTCATAGTGATTGGAGGTTTCCTTCAACAGGGCTGAAATATTGGGTCTTGGTAGTATTCAGGAGGGCGCAATTTTACTTGAGGATTCAGTATTTTGAGGAGAAGACCTTGACATTTCGGCTTGAGGCTTCAGGAGGGGGTTCTACTTGCCCCGATCTATCATTCTACAGAGTTTGGTTCCATTTGGAGGCTTCCAACAGCTAGGCTGAAATATTGGACCTTCACAGCCACTCAGGAGGGCGTATCTTCATCCAGGGGGGTTTGGACTTGACCCTGGTTCATCTTGTATTGGTCTTCATCTTTTATTCAACCTTTGGAGGCTTATATATTCTTATCTTGAGAATTTTGTAGCAGATCATATCTCAGCTAGAGGATATATCTGATGTTATTCCAGATCCGCAGTCTTATTTTATCAGGTTCTCTCATACTATCTAAATAAAGGTCAGATCTATGTTGTTTGATTCCATATATGGTGTTTCTTTTTATCTCTTGTATTTCCATATGTTGCATCTTCAGATCTATGTTCATGTGCTTAATAACTCAATCTACAAACCCTAAGACGTAACTCCAAGATTAAACTTGCAAACAAACACACACACAACAATTAACAGTAAGTCGTTAGTGTTCTTAGCGAAAAAATTGGCTTGGGAACATTACACCTTATGAACTTTGGCATAGAAGACTAGCTCACATCAACTACAAAGCCTTACCATACGTAAGCAAGGTAGTTACAGTTTTACCATAATTAAAGGTTGATCATTTTCCAAAGAGAGACAATAAAGCAGAAGGAATCTTGGAACTTGTCCACTCAGATGTATGTGGTCCAATGCCATCAACCTCTCTAAGTGGGTATGTATACTATGTATCTTTTATTGATGATTACTCTCGTAAGACTTGGGTTTATTTCTTGAAATAAAATATGAAGTACTTGGAAAGTTCAAGGAATTCAAAGCCTTGGTAGAAAACCTCTCCGAAAGGAAAATCAAGATACTCGGGTCAGACAATGGAGGAGAGTACACTTCAAATGAATTTGGAAGATTTTGTAGAGATGTTGGGATTAAGAGGGAGCTCACTACTCCCTATAATCCTCAATGAAATGGTGTAGCAAAAAGAAAGAATGGAACGATTATGGAAGCAGTAAAGACTATGATTCATGATTAAGATCTTCCAATGCACTTATGGGTTGAAGCGACAAGAACAACAATATATGTCCAAAACATATTATCCCATAGTGCACTTGGATTCAAAACCCTTGAATAAATATTCACTGAAAAGAAGCCAGAAGTTATCCATCTAAAAATATTTGGTTGTCCAATATTT
Source organism: Picea mariana (assembly GCA_032191745.1). Lineage (NCBI taxonomy): Eukaryota > Viridiplantae > Streptophyta > Pinopsida > Pinales > Pinaceae > Picea > Picea mariana. The sequence goes on along the minus strand of JASDQU010101794.1, from coordinate 507,819 downwards.
GTACACATTCCAAAAGAAAAGAGAACTAAGTTGGATCCTTCAGGAAATAAGGGAATATTTGTTGGATAATATGAGGTCTCTAAGGCCTTCATAATTTACATACCAGGTTACCATCATATTGATATCAGTAGAGATGTAACCTTTGATGAACATGCAACACTCAAAAGATCAAGGAAATTCCAGCTTGAAGAAGTATATGAAGAAGAACCTGTAGCTCCCAGAGTTACAAAACCCGTGAAGGAAGTTATAGTTACCCATGATGATGCGATTCCATAAATCATGATATGATAGAATCTCAAGAACCTCCCTATATGACGATCTCTCACAAGAGAAATCCAGCTTGGGTGATAGAACTTATTCAAGATGCAGAGAAGTATGGTTCCCCAGAAGGAACCATGAGACAAAGCAAGAAACCTAAACCATTCTCCAACTATATGCCTTGATGTGTGATCTCATAGAAAAGGAACCGACTTGCTTTGAAGAAGTAGTTCAAAAGAAAGAATGGATGGATGCGATGACAAAAGAATACCAGTCCATCATAAAGAATGATGTATGGGAAGTAGTTCCCAAACCAAAGAACAAAGATGTCGTATCTTCCAAGTGGATATACAAAATAAAACATGGAGCAGACGGAAGTATTAAAAAACATAAGGCAACATTTGTGGCTCATTGTTTTTCTCAAAAGGAAGGTATTGACTATGAAGAAACGTTTGCTCCTATTTCCAGATACACTTATATCAGAACCAACATAGCTCTTGTAGCTAAAATGAAGTGGAAGTTACACCAGATGGATGTGAAACCAAATTTCTTAAATGGTATTATTGAAGAAGAGGTGTATATAGAACAAACACAAGGGTTTGAATTTTAAGATAGAAAGACTCATGTCTACAAGTTGAAGAAATCTCTGTACGGGTTGAAGCAAACTCCTGGAGCTTGGTATGACATAATTGATATTTTCCTGACAAGCTTGGGCTTTACCAAGAGTAAAGTTGATTCTAACCTTTACTTCAAGGTTATGAATGATGAGCCAGTCATATTGCTACTATATGTGGATGATTTATTCTTGAAAGGAGAAGAAAAGTTCATCACATATTGCAAGAAGAAGCTTGCTATAGAGTTTGAGATGAAATACCTAGGCTCGATGCATTATTTCTTAGGTCGTGAAGTTTGGTAGAGCCCAGAGAAGATCTTCCTTAACCAAGGGAAGTATGAAGTTGAAATACTGAAGAGATTTGACATGTTGGAATGTAAATCCATGAACACACCCATGGAAACAAATTTGAAGCTCATGGTTGATACTTCGTCAGAGTTTATTGATGTTACTCTATACAAATAGATTATTGGATCGTTGATGTATCTGACGAATACCGGGCTAGATATATGCTTTTTTGTGAACACCTTGAGTCAATATCTAGTGGAGCCCAGACATGTTCACCTTGTAGCTCCAAATCATGTGATGAGATACCTCAAGGGTACGTTGGATTATGGTCTCTGTTATACTAGAGATCATGACTTCATACTGTATGGTTATACTAATTCAGATTGGGCTAGAAGTTCTTCTGACAGGAAGAGCACTTTAGGATGTTGTTTCAGTTTGGGGTCAGCCATGACTTCATGGAAAAATAGGAAGCAATCTAGTATTTCTCTCAGCACGGAAGAAGCAGAGTACATTGCAGCATGTTCCGCTAGTTGTGAAGCCATATGGCTTCAGAAGTTGTTGACATGTCTGTTCGATCTGAAGATGGAAGCCACCGTGATTCTATGTGATAACCATAGTTGTATAAAGATAACGGAGAACCCAGTGTTCCATGATAATTCGAAGCACATAGAGATCCGGTATCACTACATTCGTGATATGGTGCAGAGGGGAGCTATAAAGCTCCAATGTGTTGGCACATATGAGTAGGTTGCAGATGTGTTGACCAAGCCTCTGTATCGTGTGAAGTTTGAGTGCTTTTGAGACAAGCTTGGTGTTGTCCGAAAGGACCTCGCTCAAAATGGGGAGTGATGTTGATGATACTATGGTATCCTGACCAACAATGGGTAGTTTCGTTAGGATTTTATATTCCAGGGGATTGATCATCCTTGGAAAGATCCCAAAGGTCCGGTAAGGACAGTCTATTAGAGTACCTGTGCATGTATATGCCAGCTGTGGTCAATAGTGGTAGCTCCATTAGGATTTTATATCCTAGGGAATCTTATGATTCCTGGGCAAATCCCGAAGGTCCGGTAAGGATGTTCTGTTAGAGTACCACGTGGTAGCTTGTTAGGATTTTATATCCTATGGAATATTATTATTCCTGAGAAGATCTTGAAGGTCTAGTAAGGTTGGTCTGTCATAGTACCACAAATTTTGTTGTTGATACACCTGCCTCATTCTGTTGCCATATATTGATGATGTTGTTTCAGCCTTGTGTTGTTGATGATGTTGTATCAGCTTCGTGTTGTTGGTGATGTTGTTGTTCTAGATTCATGCTAGTGATGTTGATGTTTTAGCTTCATGATGATGATGATGATGCCAATGATGTTATTCCAGCTCCGTGCTATGAATGATGATGATGTTGATGATGAGAAAAAACTTCCGGTGATTTATATATGTGTCAGTCAGTGTTCCAGATGCTGATGATGATGTTTCACTCTCCTTCTCTTAATGATGTTGTGTTGGGTCATGTCAGTAGAATACCCTTTTGGTTAAGGGGGAGTGTTGAATTATTGTAACTTCGAAGAATATTCTAATTATATTTGAGTTATTATCTTATAGATCAAATCCCCTTTTGTGGATTGATCATGTCAGGTCTTGTATAAGAACAAATCCCCTTTTGAGGATTGGTCAAACCATATTTATATGGTGGTATTTGTAAAGTCACCCCCTAATGTTTATAAAGTGGTTTTAACCACTTCTAGAAGAAGTTTTCCCTACCATGTGAAGAGACATAACCCTAGTCCCTCCTCAACTAGTATTTATGTGTGAGGATGGTGCCACACTTACACACTCTCACACTCACTCATCTAGTGTGCATATCTTGAAGGAAGTTGCAGTTGCAGTAGGAAGGAGAAGAGAGGCGCATTCTCAATCTTGGTTTATTCTTGGTGTTTTGGTCTTAGTCTTGGCATTGTATTGGCAATCTATTATTAAGGAAGTTTTTGTTGGGTTTTCTCCCCCATGAGGGTTTCCCAGGATAAAATGTTGTGTACCTTGTGATTTTGTTTCTTTCAGTGATCCTCTTTATGTTGTTACTTTTGAAATGCATTGAATGCTCATGTAATTTAGAAATAATCTAATAACAACCCTAAAACTTAACAATCAACACTAAGTTTTGGGTTATGTTTTTGTGTGCGCACACAAAAGGTGGAGTGCGCACCCATTTCATAGTTTGTGTGCACCTGAGGAAGTGCGTGAGGATTGTCTTGAAGTGTGCATCAGACCTGTAATGTTCCCCAGCCCAACCGAGGGACATTACGGTGCAGAATACATATAAAAATGAAATTTACAGCTAACTAATTTAATTCTTTTATTGTTAGTCGATTTCCTGTAGCTTACAACTAAGAATTAAAACAAATTTAGCTACTACCTATAACCACAAAATGGATGCATATACAACACATCAAAACTAACATGAATGCAACTTAATAGTTTACACAACAACATATAAATCATTATCAAATGCACAGAGTTCATGCACAACAAATAAACTCATGAAATAACTCAACAACAAGATAAAACACTTATCTTTAAGCAAGAGTTGTGCAACCAACTGCTTGGGACGAATGTTCCTCCTAACCAGAGACTATTGTTCCAAATCTCAATAGCCAGACACCCTTGAGCTGAGGCTAGTAATCCACAAAAGAGGGTGGTATCTCACAGTCCACTCACAACTCATAAAACTCACAACCCACTGATATCTTCCTACAACTATCTCGGTTTTCCACTAGCTCTCTTCCTCTTGACCTTCCCAACCCAAGGAATGTACCCCTTCATTGCTCTCAATCCCTCAGGTGACCCATTCGTTTATCATGGTCTCTTTGGCACTTGTAACTAAGAATATCTCATCTGGAAACTCAAGGGAACTTGTTGCTAGGAAAACTACGAGCAAAACACAACAAACACTTGTTGTTTTAGTGCAACTCACTCAGGAGTTCACTCTTCAGACCTGACAACCTAGTTCTTCAATTTCCATCTCCAAATACACTCCAATACGCTCCAACTTGATCTAAAATTCGCCCTCCATGGATGCACCAACTCAAAGCTCTCTTTCTTTCTCTCTACTTGCTCCTCATGCACCCAAAACTCCATGTGTAAAATTGTTGTCTCCACCCATACAAATTTCCTTTCTTTGGCTTGCCTTTCTTGACTCACACTCTTCCCCAATATGATTGTACTCAACCCCCATGTGCCCAATAACTTTGGGATGTGACTACTCACACCCACCCTCTTACATGTATTCAATGATTAGATTTGGGAACACTCAATCAGAAATGGGAAGGTTCATATACAAATAACAAATTTAGGAAAATGGGTTGGATTAATATCCATGGATAATTCCCCCTTGAACCCCTCTTGGCCATTACCCTAGACACACCCCCCTCTTGTGGATTAATTCAGCCCCCATCTCTTGTCCATGTCCCCTTATTTGTTAGCATCACATTTTTATTATTAAAACATAGAAATACAATTCACATATTGCATCGCTTTGGTCGTATCCACACATTATATCTACATAAGCATTAATTAAACTAGAGATTATAGTAGGGATGTTACATTATCTTGGAAAATATTGAACAAGCAACGAATGTGTATTGATGGTTGTTGTCATTGATGGCAACAACGGAGCTGGTAGGATAAGAAGGATAAAACCCTTTAAGGATTCGAGGAGAATAAGCTCAGGAGGCATAGCGCTCTTTTACGGGCAAGGAGCACAGGAAAGAGACTGAGAGCCGTTTGGATCGAGCGAAGCTGCGCAGATGTTAAGCGCAGGAGTTGGCGTACAGAAGAGAAGGAAGACAGAGATCCACAACCACAGGATCTCATTCAAATTTCCCGAAAGAACGAGGGCTGCCAGATCAGACAGAAGCTGCGAGGGAGATATTCCATCGGGAAAAGCCAAGGTGAAATCCCGATTGAATCTGGACCGTCAAATCCAGAAAGGATCAGGACCGTTGATCACAGCTCTGTACGGATCGGGGTTCGGGACTTTGAAATGTCCAAATCACTCGTCAATGAAAACCCCGAAA
>JASDQU010101794.1:467047-486062 GCA_032191745.1 Picea mariana | reverse complement strand
GTGGACTTTACATACTTTCCCAGGGTGCACCCCTTGCACTGATCTAACTGAGCAAGTGTTCCCATTGGAAGTCCAGTAGATATTTGTTGCATGATCTTCAAGGCTCCATGATGAAGATGGCCCAATCGCCTATGCCATAATTCACCCTCATCCCGACTCACCACTTTTTCTGCCTTGCCTATCATGGCATTGCAGCCATCTACCTCCAACATGTAGAGATTCTTAACTCGAATACCTATCTTCTTGACTTGACCCGTTGCTTTATGTCGCAAGTAGGCTTTACCACTGCTAAAAACAACATCATAGCCTCTGTCCTCCAACATTGCGACTGAGATCAATTTTTTCTTCAGACCTGGAACATGCATAACATTTTTCAATTGAAATGGTTTACTTGACTCCCTCTGAAAGGTAATGGTACCAATACCAGTTGCACTGTATCGTCCATCATTGCCCATCTCTATATGCATTCTGAGATATTTCTCCTCCAAGTCAATGAAAGACTCTTTATCTCCCATCATGTGGAATGAAGTGCCACTATCCAAATACCACATCGATCCCGATGCACTTGAAGCCATGCATGCGATCAAAGAAAAATCAAGCTCAAATTGTGAGACAAGAGCCTCACTAGTTGCAGATCCAACAACCATCTTGTTCTTCTTCTTCTGTGGACAGTTAGTAGCGAGATGCCCATGTTCATGATAGTGAAAACACTTCACTTTGGACAAATCCAGCTTCTTGACTTTAGACTCAGATTTTGGATGGAATTTCTTCCCTTTCCCTTTCCTTGCCTTGGCAGTCAAAGCACAATCCTCTTCATCATCACGCTTTGATGAAGATCCATCTCTGATGTTTCGCCTGAACTCCTCTTGCACTAGATCCGACCATAGTCGTTCCCAATCCGGCAATGTTTCCCTTCCATTGACAGAGTCTTGATAACTGTGCCAACTCTTGGGAAGCCCTAGGAACGCCAAGCTCACCAAATCATCAGCAACGACTATTATTCCCACACTTCCAAGCTCATCCCGACATTGGACAAACTTTGTGAGATATTTTGGAATGGTGTTGCCTTTCTCCATCTTGATCTTCCTGAGTTTATCTTTGAGCGCCAATTTCTTATGGTCGCTACTGTTTTGGAACATATCTGTCAAAACCTTCCACATTGCATATGGTGTGGTTTTCCCATGGAGACTTGAGACAATGTGGTCTCGTACTCCCTCCAACAGAATCCTCCTCGCCTTCGCCACTTTCTTTTGCCATGCATCAAGATTTGTAGTATCTGTCGCATCCGGCTTAGGAACATCATTGTCAATGTAACCCTTCAAGCCATTGTCTTCGAGTACTTCTTCCATCCTGTCCTTCCAAGAAATGTAGTTCGAGCTGCCTTCGAGTGCATACTCCAACCTCAAGCCATTGAAAGACATTTTCGATCTTGAATCAAGTGTCACACCAAGAAAATCTTGCAAATTCGATTGTTATCCAACCCAAAACTCAACTCCTGCAATCCCTCTTCCCTGGGAGGTTTGCACCCCACCTGAGAGTAGTCTAAGGGAAGTTCGCACCCTGCCTGTGTGTAGCCTATGAACTTGCCTGGGAAGTTCGCACCCTGCTTCACTGTAGGGTGAGGAAAGTTCGCACCCTACTTCATTGTAGCCCGCGAGAATGCCAATCAAGTTCGCACCCTGCTTTTATCTAGGGTGCGAGAATTACTATTCCTGAAAATGATGGTAGTTTTCAGTACTAGGGTTCGCACCTTGCTAGAGACGGGACCTGCAAACACAAAACAATGTTTGCACCTAACTTCCGTAGCTCCGTGGCCTCCGTTGCTCCGATACCATGTAGAAAATTCAATACACTTAATGTATTTCCTGCTATTCTCCTGATCTAACAATTACGCCACTATTAAATACAGAATCGCTTCTACTATTATTCTTGCGAAAAATTAAACCACGATCACAACCACAATCACAAAGTGAATATCAAGAACACACAACACATAAGTTTTACCAGGAAAGTGTAAAGCTAAAATCCCCACTATCATATATTATGTATATCATGAATCATGAAACAATCTCATACAAAACTCTAATCCAAGAGCTCTCAGTACAATACAATCGTTTCACACTGTCATACACAAATAAACAAATACATGTGCTAATTCCTATGTCCAGACAACTTGCCTCCTCTGCACAATCTCTGCAATTCGAATTCTCACAATGATCATTAAGGGTAAAATCATGAAGATGGGTAACACTTTTGCTTGTTTTATGACAAAAAAAACTGTATTTTCACAAGTTCTTCAACTTCCGGCATACAAAAATATTTTTTTTATTTAGAATTTCACTTTACAGTAAAAACAAAACTTGTGAATAATTTTGTTATATTTCTAATGACTATTTTTCAATTTTTTTTTATCAAGATTTGATTTGTCAATTTGACAATTGTTTAACAGTATGTTCCTTAAACATGAAAGGAATGATAATGAGTTATTGTTTTCCACAACAATGTATCTATTATTAAACTTATGTTTTTAAGAAATGAAATATACTGCAACAATCTACAGAGACTCTATTTTATTATGACTATAATTTTGAATCTAACAGATGAATATTATAATTTCTAGAATTTTTTGAAGTTGACCAAGATGAAAACGTTGCAGATTTTAAACACGTGTTTTTCTACACCTTGTATATATCTTAATTTTTACTTAAAAGTAAAATCTAAAAATACCCTTTTGAAGAGAACAGTTTAACAATTATGAATATAATTTTTCCATAATTTTCTGTTGTGTATTTTTAGAGATATGGATTTTTCATTTCACCGAATCATAATCTCTCCTAAAAATATTATGCAGTGATTTTTTTATAAAATTAAATAAAATTAGATAAACACAATGAAAATGAAAACAAATTATACCCAATGAAAGAAGATTCAATTTTAAAAATGTTGGTATCAATTCTCAAACTAAATTCTGAGTATTTGTAGGAGTCCGCTACCTCCAAAGCTGAAGTAAGATGGAGAGAATTTGCACTTTCCTGCAAACAGTCTCATTTTCACATTTTTAGCCAAAATATTCTTTCGGCCGAAACCTAGTTTTTAACGGAATCTGTTAAAAATAAATGTTTCGGCCGAAAAGTATTTCGGCCGAAATATGCTTACCACGGGAAAATAATTCATCCAAAAAACATTGTACACAAATTTCGAGGGCACCGTTAAATTTAACGTGAAAATTTTCGGCCGAAAGAAACATTTGTTCGGCCGAAAAATTACCGCTAGAAATTTTGGAGACCCGATTGTCACGAAAGTGTTACCCAGATTCATGATTTTACCCTTAACGAATTGCCTAGTTTGCACATGCTTATAAGCATATCCACTACATGTGTGATCAAATCCAATTGATAGCCAAACTGTCCCTTTCACCTATTATCTCAACTGGGTCTCCACTGGATCCGACATGCATGTAGTTAACCGTGGTGAATCTTCAGTTTCATGTGAGTTCACTGATTAACTGAACTCTCACTAGTGCATGTTTAGTTACAACTAGTACAACTGATCTTAACTCACTTAACTACACTTATAATTCTGTTACAAATCCAACTCACTCAGTTATGAATGAAATAATAGATTAATACTTATTGTCTAATTTATTTAAGGGAAAAGTAAATTAGACACATGTTTCTTGTTGACTTTTCAACATCCTATTAAGGTGACAGTGATAGGTCACCCCTTGTTACACCAATCTTGCATCTACTTGCTTTGGGATTTAGGCAAGTACGGATTGTGCGATAACAGTCTTCAATGTTTTCCACTTTATCTTTGGATGCCTCTTCCATGTGGGCTGCAAAAATCTCACATCCCTTTCTAAAACTCTTCTTCAACTACATAGTTGAAATCTCTCTAACAACTACAACTCTTGGAATTCCTAGAATCTTGCATTGTTTCCCTTCTTCATCAAGACATGTGATTGTTTTGTTGTAACAGTCTAGGACACCATGGTGTTTATCCAACCAATCCATGCCAATTAGGCAGTCATATGAACCCAATGGTATGATGTTTACATCCACCTTTGTGTTGAGTCCATTCATGTCTATTTGACAATATTTAACCAACGTGTTGATCTTTCTCTTAGCCCATGTGGATAATTGAACTAACCAAGATTTTTTATGCTTACTTCTTTGCAAGTCAAATCTTTCAACAATGTTAGCATTTATGTAACTATCGCTAGCTCCAAAATCGGTCAAAATTGCTACGGGTTGATTGTCAATCTTACCTTCCTCTTCGATCATGGGGGATTGATACTCTGCTTGCTTGTTGTCCAAGGCTGCATAAATCCTTGGCATGCTTCCGCCTATGCCTTCCATTGTTTCATCCTCCTGAAGGTTGTGGAAAGTCCTCATTCTTTCTCCTTTGTGAGGACAGTCCCTATATAAGTGATTTCCCTCACATCCCCAACATTGAACATGCAGTTGCCTTGGCCTTTTCCCAAATAAATCTACATTATTTTTCTCATTTTGGGCTGATTGACCTTATTGATTTGCTTGGGTGTTATTCCTGAAAAAGGGCAGCTTAAAACCTTTCTTCCTTTGGTCATTTTCCCCTTTCATCTTATCATTCCAAGATTTTTGGAAAATTGGCCTTCCTTTTCCTTGCTCATAAAGATGCCTTGCTCTCCTTATGGTTTCTTCCAAGGTTTTGGGGTTATCATATTGAATTTTGTCATTGTAGAAGGAGGGTAACCCACTTAGAAACCTTTGGATTTTGACTTTCTCATCTTTGATGAAGTATACATACTTCAACAATTTAAAGAACTGCTTCTCATATCCGTCCATTGTCATGGTTCCCAACTTGAGTTCAAAGAAATATTTCATCTTCCTTTCATAGTAATGCTCGGACAAATATTTCTCTTGGAAATTTTCTTTGAACTGCCTCCATGAGATCCTCTTCTCATCAAGGGTCTTGGATTTCTTGAGTTGATCCCACCATATGGTTGTCTTTCCTTGCAAATGATAGGTGGCAATTCTAGCTTCTACCCGAGAGGGGTAATCATGCAACTGGAAATATTTCTTCATTTCCAACGGTCAGGCCTCTGCCTCTTCTCCTTTCCTTTTCTCACCATTGAAACTTGGTGGCTTAATCTTCCTGAGTTCAGCTCGCAAGATATCTGCCTCAGGCCTTCTTCTTTTCCTTCAGACATGAGACACACTTGGGTTTCTCCCTGGCCCTGAACTTGCATGAGTTATTCTAGTGGATTTCTTTGGAGAATGATGGCACTTGCTCATGCTTCTTGACTACCTATCATTTCCAGGATCATCCATTTTTCTATGGGATCTTGATGCTGACACTTGTATAGCACTAGTTGCTTGCTTGGTGCCAGAGTCCTTGTTGACTTTCTTATGCAACATGTTCAAGATCTTAAGTATCTCTTCTTGAACCTTCATAATCCTTTCATTATCATTTCTATAGCTTTGCACTTCTCTATGCAGACTTCTCATAGTGACAAGCTCTTGCTTATCCCTTCTTCCATTTTATTTTGTCTCCGCATTCCCCATGCTGACATGCTGACCTTATACCTCTTCCTCATGATTGTAATATCCCCGAGCATCTTCCATCACTCCAATCCTCATATAATAACTAAAGTCGCTTTATGTACCTCTAATTCTACAAGAAATATGCATGTAATAATTAATGTTAGAAACATGCATAGCATAAAGCATTCCATCCATTAGAATACAAGTTATTTCTTCATCAATTCATGAAGAACACATTACACCATTTCAAAATTTGATTCCCTTGATTCATTCCTCTCTCAAACAACTTTCTAATGGTTACATTCATGCCTCAAACTGAATTCTGAGCAAAAAGTTACAACAATTACATGCTGCAATTTCCACCCTTTTACTGCTACAAAAATATTTTTATTAATTTATGAGAAGTTTTATTTCCCAAATCAAAATTTTGGGTTGATATATGTATTCCACTCCTCAATACCTTTCCAACTACTATTTTTTTGCTCAAATCTAAGCTTTGAGTTGAAAGTTATGGTCCAAAGAAGTTTAGGTTGTTTTACCCAATTTACCCCTGCATGCTACATGTGTCTTATTTCTCTTCCTGCACATTTTCAGGTACCCGTAACCAAAATATAACTCCATCGCTGGCTTATATGGGTCATAATATTTCCACCAACTTCTCATGTGCCCCAAATAGACTTCTAAGCATCGATCTATGCCCTCTGGAAGTAAAACTAGTGCCAAAATTTTACCCTCATTGTTTTGGTTGTAACTTTCTCATATGAGCTCTATTTTGTAAATCGTTTATCTCATTGGATATCTCTCTCCAAGTTTCATGAAATGTAGCTACATGTAGCACCAAGCCAATTGTGCACGTTGTTTGTTTTGATGATTTACTTCTGCAGAAGAAAGAATTGATATTAGAGATTTATTTAGTGAGTTGTGGTAGTAGAGACTTTACAATGCGGTAATGTGACTCAACTAAGAGGATGGATACATTACAAAGTGGTACCAGAGTTCAAAATTTTGATGTGACATGGCCCGAAGTAAGATTGGGGACATTACAAAGTGGTATCATAGATTTTGGTTCAACACTAGACTTGTATGGACCAAATATCCACTTGAAGTTGGCGAGGTGGGAATTTTTATGATGGTTGCGGGGTCGCAAGCTAAAAATATGGAAAAATCATCTAAGTGAAGGAAGAACTCATGTGATCTAAGTATTATTGTGCAGTGTGTGCATACTAAATTTTGGCACTGCATGGTGCAAGACTTATGGTGCACGGAAGATATCGGTGCGTGGAGTGTGCGCACTGAATATTGGAATTGTGGGGTGTAAAATTGGTGGAGTACACATAATATGGGAGAGAAATACGTGTGTGATGAATATGGATGCCATGCAGAATTGAAGGGTGCATACATAATAATAGTGCATAGGGCATGCACATTGAATACTAGTGATGCACGGTGAGAGCACATTGAATATGAGCACCGCACAGAGCAAAATTATTGGCACATGCATAGTGTTGGTGCTCAGTACGTGCGTGTGCAATATTGGCATTTTGTGGAGAAAAATTGGAGATTTTCATTGAGTATTGGGTGTAATAGGGTGTGCGGTGAATGTTGGCGTGACGCAGAGAAAAGTTGTAATTTGTGTGGAATAATGGTGCACAACACAAAAGTTGTGTGCATTAGATAATGACGAACAAAACCCAAAAGTTGAGCATGTTAAATATTAGTGCCCGATATAAAAATTGTGCACACTGAATACTGGTGTGTTGTATGTGTGCTTGGTATTGGGTATGTAGAGCATGCGTGCATGATGAATATGGGTGTAATTGGTATACACGTGATCTTTGAAAGAAAGAAAAGGAGAGGAAAGAGGAGGAAACGTCTTGGACAATGGATTCCAAATATTTACCCAAAATTTTGAATTAGGTTGTTAAATTCACCAAGAATCAGAAGAAAGGGTTATGATACACTTATGGAACAAAATGTGCATAGTATTTATGGTTTTCATAAATTATTTAGTCTAACAAACATTGTTTCTTGCACATTTCGCAGAGTTAACAACAATTTGATCAGTACATGATCAACACATAGATCAGAAGCATGGAATATGCACAAAGAACCTACAACCATGAAGATGAGGTCAGAAGGATGTATGAAAATATAGGTGATGAGGGTACAGATTCAAATGGACATGGAGAAGGCAAGGAATAAAGTATGAATTTGGTGAAGACCATAAAATTTTTGCAAAAGGACGTCCAAATTTATAAAGATAATAATGTTAGGCTTATGAAAGCCAAGGATGAACAAGATAGCTTCAATATCAAGTTGCTATAGAACTTGGACAAAATTGAGAAAAATATGGATAAGGAGACCGAGTCAAGTAAATCAAGGAGACACAAGTCTCATGATGAGAGAATAAAAACAAGAAGTGTTGGCATGCATCACCATCACTCTCGAAGACATTCAACTGGGAGAGCATGCATTAGTTCAAGCCCATCTCATGTCAAGAAGTATAAGAGGAGGTATGGAGTGGATGAGATACAAGGAGAAAGGAATAAGATCAAGCCTCCTAATTTTGAAGGTGAGCACGATGTAGAGACTTGGCTATTGGGAATGAGGAAGTATTTCCAATTTCATAACTACTCTTCACAAGCATAAGGGAGAATTTCCATTTACTAGCTCAAGGGAAAAACATCAATGTGGTGGGACCAGTTTGTGCAAGTGCAAGACATTGATGGGAGAAAGGTTAATTGGAGGGAGTTCAAGAGGTTTTTTCAAAAGAAATACTTAAACAAATGTTACTATGATAGGAAAATGAAGGAGTTCTTTGAACTCAAGCTTGGGAGTATGACAATAGATGAATATGAAAGGAGATTCTTAGAGTTGTTGAAGTATGTTGCTTTCATCAAGGATGAACATGTTAATATTCAAAGGTACTTGAGTGGGATTCCATCATTTATCAATGATACGATATAGTATGATGATCCCAAGTCATTGGAGGAAACTATAAGGAGAGCCAAGTGTCTCTATGATCAACATAGAGGAAGACTCACTTACTAAAAGGCTTGGGAAGAAGAGAACAAAGGAAATATGGATCAGAGGAAGAATGGGACCAAGCCACCACTCTTCATAAATAATTTTCAAGGACAACCAACTCCCAATGAACCCAGAATGACATAGGCAATGGGGCAAAGACCAAGGCAACAACCAATGGAGTGTTGTGGTTGTGAGGGAGATCACATGTATAGAGATTGTCCTCACAGAGGTGAAAAAGTGAGGAATGTTCACAATGTACACAAATATGATACAATGGAGGACATGGGAAAAAATGTACCATAGGATCTACACAGCCCTAGATAACAAGCAAGTTGAGTTTTAGTCACATATGATTGAAGTGGAAGGTAAGATCAACAACCAACCCATTGCTACTTTAATTGATTCAAGAGCTAGTCATAGTTATCTAGATCCTAAGATCGTGGAAAGATTTCAATTTAAAAAAAACAAGCTTGGGAAACCTTGGTTGGTACAACTAGCTACAGGAGCAAAAAGGAAAATTAATGAGATGGTTAAGGCATGTCCAACGGACATGAATGCACAAAATCATATTTTAATATTATACCTTTGGACTCATATTATTTCCTAATTGGTATGGATTGGTTGGACATACGTCATGTTGTCCTACACTGTTATAATAAGGCTTTTACTTGTTTGGATGAATAAGGGAACTTGAAAACAATATGGGGTATTCCAAGGGTTGTAACTATTAGAGAAGTTTCAACTTTGTAGTTGAAGAAAACCTTTAGGAAATGATGTCAAGTATTTGTGACACATATGGAGGAGACCGGACCGGAAGTCTCTGGGCTCTATGGCAGCTACAGGGTTCCTTCCAGGAGTTCTCTCCTTCCCCTGCGCACTCTCTCACCTGGAGGGAGTCGCTCACAGGCCAACAAGCCTCACGCAGTTCAGTATTGCATAGTTTCAACAATCCCACGGGAAAACAGACACAGGCTTTCCAAAAACTGGTTCGGCAATCACAGGATGGCTTCACAATCACGGCTTCGGAACAGGGAATGCTCGCATAGGCTCGCTCAGTTTTCCTGAACAAACAAAGACTCTTCCCCGAATTCAACACAGGCTTCTCATAGGCTGGGGTTACACGCACTAGATTTCTCAGAATTAGACACAGACATTCGAGTCACAGCGTCTCCCGAAGGTTCTCTACAGGAGTCGGGTTAGTCATACTGCTCAGAGCTCCGTACGCGTTCAGACAATCCAGTGGAATGGGAGGCACCTAAGGATAAAGTGCCAAATATTGAAGAATATGTAGTTCTAAGGGAGTTTAAATATGTATTTAGAGAAATACCAAGGTTGCCACCCAAAAGCGACATTGATTTCTATATAAATCTGATGCTTGGAGAAACCCCAATATCCAAGACTCCTTATAGGATGAGTACACTAGAGTTGAGGGTGTTGCAAATGCAACTTGAAGAGATTCTGAAGAAGGGGTATATACGCCCAAATGTGTCACCTTGGGGTGCCCCAATGTTATTTGTGAAAAAGAAGGATGGAACGCTGCGATTGTGCATTGACTTCAGGAAGCTAAATAAGGTAACAATGAATAACAAGTATCATTTCAAGGATAGATGATCTCTTTGAACCAGCTGAAAGATATAAAAATATTCTCTAAGATTGACCTCAAATTAGGCTATCATCAAATAAGAATTAAAGAGGAAGGCATCATCAAGACAACCTTTAGGACGAGGTATGGCCATTATGAGTTTACAATAGTGCCATTTGGGTTGTCAATTGCACCATTTGTATTCATGTGTTTAATGAATAGTATTTTCAGAGAATACTTAGATACGTTTGTCATTGTATTTTTGGATGACATACTTATTTACTCAAAGTCTAAAGAAGAACGTGAGCAACACTTGTTGATGGTGTTGCAAGTATTGCGAGAACATTAGTTGTATGCAAAGTTGAGCAAGTGCTCATTCTACCATAGGCAGATTCATTACTTGGGTCATATCATTTCAGAGGAAGGGATGGCAGTAGACCCAAAGAAGATAAAAGCCATTGAAGGATGGCAGTAGACCCAAAGAAGATAAAAGCCATTGAAGGATGGCCAACAACAAGGAATGTCACAAAGGTGAGATATTGCATGGGACTTGCAAGGTACTACAAAAGGTTTATTGAAGGCTTCTCAAAGATTGCACACCCAATCACATCCTAGCAAAAGAAAGGTGTGAGATTTGAGTGGACTTCTGATTGTAAAAGGAATTTCCCACACTTGAAGAGTTTGTTGACAAGTGTGCCAATTTTGAGAATTGTTGATCCTAATGAAGATTTTGTTGTGTTCACTGATGCATGCAAGGAAGGGCTTGGTCGAGTCCTTAGTCAGAATGGGTATGTGGTGTGCTACAAATCAAGGAAATTAAAAGAGCATGAAAGGCACTATGCTACTCATGATTTGGAATTCGTTGTCATAGTGCATGCCTTGAATATTTGGAGATACTACCTCATGGGAAGAAGATTTGAGTTGAGGACACACCACAATGGTCTGAAATATTTGTTTGGACAACGATCTCTAAATGTCAGGAAAAGCAGGTGGTTAGAATTCCTCAGTGAGTATGACTTTAATATAAACCATATCAAGGGTAAAGAGAATAAGGTGGTTGATGCACTCAACAAGAGAGTGCATGAAATGCATGCTACAACCATTGGCGTGTAGAAATCAGATTTGAAAGACATAATGTTAGAGCCTGTAAATCATATCAACACTATGTGGAAATAAAGACAAAGCTACAACAAGGTATTTTGTAGCAAAAAATTGAATATTTTGAGTTAAAAGAGGATGAAATCCTCAAGTACAGGGGCATAATTTATGTACCAGATTCTCAGGAGTTGAAAAATTTGCTATTAAAAGAAGTGCACAATGTGCCTTATGCTGGGCACCCAAGATACCAAAAGACAATTGTAGCTGTCAAGAAACAATTATATTGGCCAAGTATGAAGAAATAAGTGGTTGATTTTATTGCCAAGTGTTTGAAATGTCAGAAAGTAAAGGCTGAGCACATACATCCAACTAGTTTCTACAACCATTTCCATCCTTAAGTAGAAATGGGAAGTTGTAACTATGGATTTCATCACTAAGCTTCCCAGAACAACCAAGCAACATGATTCAATCATGGTAGTGGTGGATAAGCTTACTAAATCTACCCACTTTATTCCAGTAAAGCTCATTCACAAGGCAACAAACATTGTCGATATTTATATGAAGGAAATTTCCAGGCTTCATGGTATACCCAAGATAATTGTATCTGATAGGGATCCCAAATTTACATCAAAATTTTGGAAGGGATTATTTAAAGGATTTTGGACAAATCTAAACTTTAGCACAACCTATCATCCAAAGTCAGATGGGAAAATAGAGAGAGTCAACCAAGTGATCAAGGATATGATAAGAATGTATGCAATGGATAAACCCTCAAAATGGAAAGATTATTTGCATTTGGTTGAGTTTATGTATAACAATGGGTATCAAGCATCTCTAAATATGAGCCCATTTGAGGAACTTTATGGAAGAAAGAACAACACACTAGTGAGTTGGGCCAGATTTGCTAAGGGAAATGGAAGAGAAAATGGTGAAAATAAAATAGAACTTAAAAGTTGCACAAGACATGCATAAAGGTTATACAAATAAATGCAAAACTCACAGAGAATTTAAAGTGGGTGACCACATGTGTTTGAAAGTGAAAGCTAGGAAGAGTTCACTTCAGTTAGGAAATTGTTCAAAGCTGGCAACACATTATTGTGGGCCGTTTGAAATCCTAGAGAGGATTGGTCCTGTCGCATACATTCTTGCACCGCCTACATCCATATGCATTCATAATGTGTTTCATGTATCTTTGCTTAAAAAGTATGTGATTGATGTTAATCATGCAATTGATTGGAATGTGATTCAGGTGGAGCAAGAATGTGACTTCCGAGTTCAGCCAGTGTGCATATTGGATTGGAAAGTCAAGCTACTCTAGAATGGAGCAATAGGACTAGTAAAGGTCCAATGGACCTGTTATGGTCTCGAGGATGCAACTTGGGAGCACAAGGATGTTATGCACGTAGAGTACCCATATCTTTTTGAATACTTTTGAAGTTTTGATTGTACATAGTGCATTGAGGACAATGCATAAATAAGGGGGAAGGGAATGTAATACCCTAGCCTGAACCCCAATTTTAAAAGTAAATGTAAATGTACATATTGGTTGGTATGCTCTCAACACTAAGTTTTGGGTTCTGTTTTTGTGCACGTGCACAAAAGGTGGAGTGTGCGCCCATTTCATAGTTTGCACGCACCTGAGGAAGTGCACGAGGATTGTCTTGAACTACACATTCGACCGGGCTTTGTAACCAGGATATTTTGGGGCCAGAGAGCCTTTGTATATAAATATTTTGAGGCCGGAGTGTATGTGTGGTTTAGTGTGACAAAGTGCTGACTTTTTCATGTGCACCAAGAGAGGGTGCGTGACCATTTCATAGTTTTGCGTGCACCTGAATAAATGCACCGTGAGGCTAAAAGGCCAGTGAGCCTATCTTTGTAAAAATGTAATGTCACTAAGATAATTCATGAAAACATATCACTGTGTGTAGACCAATCAGACAAAAATAGATGGGGGGATTAAACTCCACTAGAAAAGGAAAAAGGGGCTAAGAGTTAGGAAGAGGGAATATTTTAATAATATTTCCAAAAATATAATTTATGGGATATATATTTATCCTAAGTTCCTAAGGAATGGGAACAAGTCACCAAGTGGAGCGAAGCTAGTTCTTAAGGTGACAAGTGTCTAGTTTTAGTCATGCAAATATATTTTTGGGCCTTAATGTACTTCGAGGGGATTCACTCATTCCTTCAGCAGGAAGACTAACTTTCCTCTGCTAAGCATCTGTATCTTTCTTTAACTTGTCGCCATCACATAGCCCGTGTACTTTGGAAGGTATGTGTGCTATTGAAGAGGTGGGTTGTTAGGCCCGTGTGCCGTTGAAGATGTGGGTTGTCAAGCCTATGTGTTATTGAAGAGGTGGGTTGTTAGCCCCGTGTGCTATTGAAGAGGCAGGTTGTCAAGCCCATGTGCTATTGAAGAGGTGGGTTTTCACGCCCATGTGCTATTGAAGAAGTAGGTTTTCAAGCTCGTATGCATTCTCTCCAAGTGAGAGAACTATTGGAAATTTCTTTCCCAAGGTGCCCAGTTGCAGCTACAGGGATCTAAGACTCCCTGTTAGGCTTGTTGTTGAAGCCTTGGAAGGGAAGTGGGGAAACCGAAGGAATGTTGAGCAGAGAAGGGCACAATTCCTGGGGTGGGACAGGCATGTGGGGAATGAGGGGCTGTAGTCTTTTTGCTGGGGTTGGCACCTTTGTATTAGTGTTTTGACTGTTGATAGACCTTAGCTTGGCTTAGGAATCCTTTGTCTTGGTGGAGTTTAAGCCCCAACTTAGGGGTGACCTGCTGCTGAGAGTTCATGAGTGGCAACGTCTATGGCTGGGAGGAACGTTTGAGGACTGCGCACTGTTGGTGGATTACAACAAAAGATAAGTGTCTTCTTATGTGTATTATTCTCTAAGTAATGTGCATATACATGTTAAATATATTATGTGTTACAATTGTATGTATATATATATATATATATATATATATATATATATATATATATATATTTGCGGGGATTATATATGCTATAGAACTGCATGTTTTTTGCATAGGCAGGGCATGGGCCATGACAATTTATATGTGTTTATATATTGTTTAACACGTGAATGATTATGTTATTTATGTTTATGGAATTGGTACATAATTATGCTGGGTTGTGCATGTATTGTTAGTTCTGCATAATTGTTGTATATCTAGAGCATGGTAGTTATTAAGTGTTTCATTTTAGATAATTCTATGGTAATGGTCATGGGATTTTGAGTCAAGGTMTGAATCATCGCACGCACATGGAAATTAGTCCGCGTGTGCAAATGTCACAAACCCCACATGCGACATAGGAATGGTTGAGTGCGTAGTTGTATTATGAGTTCATTCTAATGTTATAGTCATTATYTATTAAGTAACTTCAACAATAATTGTATGGGTTCTAGTGTGAAGCTAGAAATGTTGTGTGTGTTGAGGGACAATCAACACGGTCGATACAATGACGRTTGAGTGCATAGAATTTCTAAGACACAGTTGTTGTACACGGTACGAGACTGGTTTATGTGCACTGGGAAAACGTAGTTGCACATAGCACCAGGATAGTTGTGCATGTTTTTGGTTTCGATGAGTTTCTTAAACAGAAGAAATAATTGATATCAAAGCTTTATTTAGCAAGTTGTGGTAGTGTAGACTTTACAATGTGGTAATGGGACCCAACTAAGAGTCTGGATACGTTACAAAGTGGTATCATAATTCAAAATTTTGATGTGACATGGACCGAAGCAGGGCTGGGGACGTTACATGACCAATAGAAAACAAGAATGTCCAAATTTTTCATGACACTTGATCCCAATGCAAAAGCCATGCCACGTCAACCAATAAACTCAATAAAAACAAGAATGTTTTTTCCAAAACCAAATGAACATGCAAACAAGTCCTTACAAAACTTCTTTCTAGATTAAAATTTCCAACGAACACACACTTCCATTAACAATAGATTATTTACAAATCCATTGTCATCCTTTTCATTTTTCATACAACTTGGCTAATAACTCACCTATAAGCCCAAATCATTCATCCATGAAGGCAATACAACCCTTTGTTGATTAAGGTTGGTTGTCATTGATGTCAACTCTTGAAGAAAGCTCCGTAGCATAAAGGTTTGGGTAATGGACCCAATATTGTTTGATGTAAATATGATTCATTATTGTTTTTTCATGGTTGATAAGAAGTAAATATGGATGAACTCCAAAGTGGTCCCCTTATGGTGAAGGCCCTCATGGGAAGATGCTTTGCGAAGTAAGAGAACCCATGCTTAATTGTGCAATAATGAGATGAAGGACAACGAATTTGTCAGGGAAACTATCCTAGATGGATAGTGCTTGTCATGCCATTTCCGGTGGTATGTAGAACGTCACATAACTCCTCACCGTTAGAGAGTTATGACCATGTGAAGTTGGAGAACCCAGGTTTGGGTAATGGACCCAAGTTTGTTTGATGGATAACGATATGATTTTTTGCTATATTGAAGGCAATACTATTCTAGATGGATATTACATGTCATTCCATTTCTGGTGGTATGTGGAATGTCACATAACTCCTCACAGTTTGAGAGTTATGGCCTTACGAAGTTGGATGACCCTCACATGTCATCTAGAAGCCCCAAAAGGTCAAAGTAGTCAAAGTGGTTTAAGAGATTTTAAAAGGTAAATAATAAAGTAAAGTGATGAGTTTATTATAATTCAAAATGAATACAAAATAAATTATTTCAATAATAAATTTAATGGAGAAATTAGAAGTGGGTTAACCCTAAAATAAGGCAAGTGGGCCAAGTGACCTAGAAGATATTTTTAAGGAAGCTACTTGGAGAGTATAAATAAGAGGCAAGGCTCTCTCATTTTAATTACACTTGAGCATATTGAATATCTATAGGTGCTAAGGTAACCAAGGACATCTAAGCCTAATTTCTAAGGGCTGGTGAAGAAAAGAAGGCCGAAATGCAAGGAAGGATAAATTCTTTTGATGGTGCTTTCTAAGGTATGTTATTTACAGGTCATCTCACTATTTTCGCTATAACGTTTTTTCTATAATGATTCAGACTGTGAAATTGCTATGCCATTGAGAAAACATACCCAAGTATCTGTGGTAAAAAAATCATCTTGTGGGTTGTTTTATTTTGGGAGTTACACTCTGTGGAAAATAGGGTTTGTGGCTACTCTTGAAACTAGTCAAAAACAGGTGTTTCGGGTAAAAACGCCATAAATTCTTCATAACAGATCCAAATTTTTTGGTTAGGGTACAGTCTTTAGTATGTTGTGTAATAGTTTCCAATCAATTCAATGAATATTTAGTGTGGGGCATGCTCTACAAGGTCGCTCTCTAGAATAAGCCAGAATTCAACAAGCTATGCCATTTTTGCTATAACTCATTTTCTGAGAGGTTCCAAGTAGTCGACCTAGAGAAATTGCATAAAACATACTGAAGAACATTGTGTATCAGTTTCAAATATTTATACATTACAGGTTCAAAGTTATGATTACTTCAAGTTAGGGTTGTTGACTAATCCAAAACTAGGCATGCGAGACTAAAAAAAAGTTTGATGAAAATGCTAGTCTCTTGTTGTTAAAGTTAAGGAAGGTTTGCAGGAATGTGATCATATACACCAGGTCTATTACAGAGCTACAAATCGTATTTGGATGATGAAATTTATGAGGGCTTTTGGTTGATGTACATGTTGAGTACATGGTTGAGACAAGTAGTTGATGAGTTGGCACATACATGAGGTGTATAGTTGATGATGTTGGTACATATTGATGAGTCATAGTTGATGAGTAGTTGATACATGATTGATACATACTTGGTACATGGTTGGATGCACTTGTTTATGGTACAGGTTGATTATTGTTTGGTACAGGTTGGTGCATGGTTGATACACTTGTTTATGGTACAGGTTGATTACAGGTTGAGGTACACGTTGATGCATGGTTGATGCATGGTTTAGATTTATTGGTATAGGTTTACAGTGGTACATCTCACAGTGATAGTGTGACAATGGTTCCATCATTCTACTTCTACTTTAGGGTGGCAGGATGGGGCAATGACAGGTGGTTGTAGCCACCTTCCGGTTGTAGCCGGAGAACATAGGGGGTTGTAGCCTCCTTCTGGTTGTAGCCAGAGAATTGGGGAGTTGGAGATTCCCTCAAGTTGTAGCTTGAGAAACTAGGGGGTTGGAGCCTCCTTCCAGTTGCAGCTGGAAAACAAAGGAAGTTGGTGCTTCCAATGAATGTAATTCTTCAAGACATATAAGAAAAATCATTTTGTGGTTTTATTCCGATTTGGGTTTCCACGTAAAACACTGGTGTACTGTGTATGTGTGTGATTGTTTATTTCTTACTGCTTATTATTGGATAATAATTCTACATTGATATAACATTTGAAGAAAAAGGATTATAATTATGCTATTACTGATTCACCCCCCCTCTCAGTAATCCAACAATTGGTATCAGAGTAGGTTCCTTCATAAACTAGTTTAACCACTGAAAGGTAGATCATGGAGAGTACCAACTCGTATAAAAATGGAATACCATAGTTTGATGGACAGAAGTATGTTTTTTGGATCATAAGGATGAAGACATATATACAGGCATATGGATTTCAAGTTTGGGAATCAATTGTAGATGGATACACAACACCAACAGTTCCACCAACAAATGACAAAGCTGTGAAACTCGGTGAGAGTCATTCCAAAGCCAAAAATGCACTTTTGAATGGTCTCAGTGATACGGTATTCACCAAAGTTGCACATTGTAAATCTGCTAAAGAGATTTGGGACAAGCTTCGAAATATTTATGAAGGAGATTCAAAAATCAAAGCAACTAAGATTCAAACTTACAGAGGTCAGTTCGAACAAATAAAAATGAAGGAAGATGAAGATATCACAGCCTACCTCTTACGAGTCAATGAAACAGTGAATGCAATCATAGGATTGGGAGAAGAAATCGAAGAATCTGTAATTGTTCAAAAGGTACTAAGATCTCTTCCTATGAGATTCAACACTAAGATATCATCACTAGAAGAAAGATCAGATCTAAACTCAATAAGCATGGACAAACTACATGGAGTCTTTACATCATATGAGATGAGAACTGAACAAGAAAATCCAGATGTAAAAGAAGCAGCCTTCAAAGCATCCAAAAGATCAAAGCAAAAGAAAAAGAAACAAGAAGATTGCAACAACAACAACGACGTCTCGGAAGATGATGAAGAAGTGGCCAACTTCGTCAAAAGACTGAACAAGGGAACCAACGATAGGTATAGAGGTAATCTTCCTTTAATTTGTTTTAATTGTGATGGTATTGGTCATTTTGCTAACAAATGTCCTCATAAGAAAAAGAGAAATGATGAAGGTTACTCATAAGGCAGACAAACATATAAAGGTAAAATAACTACAAAGAAAGTTTTCAAGAAAAGCTTTTGCACCAAAGAAGACATCTCATCATCAGATGAAGTCAGTGACAGTGAAACAGGGAGAGTTCTATTCATGGCAGTAGAAGACTCTGATAAAGAAGACTTCGAAGAAGAATATGAAGAAGCAAATGAAGAAGAAATCGAAGAGGCAGAAGTTGACTTCTGAGAATAATTAATGAGTGCCATAGAAGTTATCATAAGAGAAAAGAAGAAAAACAAGAAACTACAAGCATAACTAGATAAGAAAAAAGACACTCAAGAACTAGAACAAATGATCACAAAATTGAAGGTTCAAATAGAAGAAGATAAAAGAATTGAAGAAGCACTCAAAGAACAACTAGAAGG
>JASDQU010101794.1:455572-465954 GCA_032191745.1 Picea mariana | reverse complement strand
ACTAGTAGAAGATATGAAACATAATCTTTTAAGTGTGAGTCAAATGTGTGACCAAGGTCATAAAGTTACTTTCGATTCACAAAAGTGTGAGATAAGAAAAGAAGGTTCAGGGAAATTGGTCACTACAGTTGCAAGAACTTCAAGCAACATATATGTGTTAAGCGAAATTGGAAATAAAAAGTGTTGTTTAGGAAAGGGAGATGAAAGTTGGCTATGGCACAGAAGAATGGGTCATATGCATTCTGATAACCTTGTCAAAGTTAGCAAAAGATAAGCAGTCAGAGAAATGCCCCAGATCACGAAACCAACCAACACTTTATGCAAGCATTGCCAACAGGGAAAGCAAACAAAGACCAGGTTCAAATCAAAGGAATATTCAACAACAAAACCACTGGAAATTGTGCATACTGATCTAGTTGGACCAACTACAATGAAAGGCTTAAAAGGTGAGAGATAATTTATGTTATTAGTTGATGATTATACAAGAATGACTGCAGTTTTCTTTCTCAAGAACAAGCCAGAAGCTTTTGAAAACTTCAATATCTACAAGGAAATGGTTGAAAATGAGATGGATTCAAAAATCAAATGCGTAAGATCGGATAATGGAGGAGAATTCACCTCAAAGGAATTTATGGACTACTGCAACAATCATGGAATAAAGAGACAATTCTTCGTCGCTTGGACACCTCAACAAAATGGGGTTGTTGAAAGAAAGAACAGGACAATACAAGAAATGGCTCGAACAATGATAATGGATTCAAAGTTGACAGTATTTTTTGGACACAGGTAGTGCATATAGTAGTTCACATTCAAAACAGAGTAATGCTTAGAAACAACACTGATAAAACTCCCTACGACCTATGGAAAGGAAGACCAACAAATGTGAAGCACTTCATAGTTTTTGGAAGCAAATGCTACATCAAAAGAGAAGATGGCAGAATGGGAAAGTTTGACTCTCGTGTGGAAAAATGAATACTTGTTGGTTACTCAAGTACAATGAAAGCATACAAGTGTTACAGTCTAAGATTAAACAAAGTTGTGGAAAGCATCAACGTAACAATTGATGAAACAGGCAAACCAGAATCAAAGGAAGAAGAAAACAAATCAATGGAATGCCTTTTAGAAGAAGAAGATGAAAAATAAGTAGAAGAGGAAGATGAAGATGAAGAGAATTCGACATAAGCATAAGAGAAAGTTCAACAAGTATCTCCAAAGACACCTAGCAAACGAGTATAGAAGAATCATCATTCAGATCAGATTATTAGAAACAAAGATGCAGGAGTTGAGACTAGAAGAAAAATCCATTCACCAGAACAAACACACCTAGCACTCTTATCTACAATTGAACCAAACTGTTTTGAAGAAGCCAAGAAGGATGGATTTTGGAATAAGTCCATGGATGAAGAATTGGATCAAATAGAGAAAAATGACACTTGGGAATTGGTTCCAAGACCAAAGAATAAGAATGTGATCGACACAAAATGGGTTTTCAGGAATAAATTGAATGAATATGAACAGGTTACAAGGAACAAAGCTAGATTGGTATGTAAAGGATATGCACAGATTGAAGGAATCCACTTTGAAGAGACATTTGGCCCAGTTGCCAGAATGGAAGCAATCTGTTTGCTTTTAGCTCATGCATGCTCCAAAAATGTTAAAGTATATCAGATGGACGTAAAATCAGCTTTTCTGAATGAGGAACTTGAAGAAGAAGTCTACATTGAAGAAACAGAAGGATTTCAGTTGTCAGAGAACACAGACTATGTGTGTAAATTAAAGAAGGCCCTGTATGATCTAAAACAGGCTCCTAGAGCATGGTACTCCAGACTAGATAAGTATCTGCAGCAGGCAGGGTTCAGAAAAGGAAGTGCAGACAACAACCTCTACATCAAGGTAAGTCAAGGTAATATTTTATTAATTGAATTTTATGTTGATGATATTATTTTTGGTAGTGATGATGACAGGTTAAGCCATAAATTTGCAAAAGACATGCAGAATGAATTTGAAATGTCGTTACTTGGAGAACTATCCTTCTTTCTGGGACTTCAGATATGTCAAAGCAACTAAGGAATTTTTATTTCTCAAACCAAGTATATCAGAGAAATGCTAAAGATGTTCGGAATGGAAGATTGCAAGCCAGTTATCACTCCCATGCAAACCAATTGTAAGTTGAGCAAAGATGATGATTCGAAGTCTACAGATCAGAGGCAATACAGGTCAATGATTGGCAACCTACTATATGTGACAACATCCATACCAGATGTAATGTAGATAGTTGGACAGGTGGCATGATTTCAAGCAACACCAAAGGAATCACATGTATTAGCAGTAAAGAGGATCTTCATATATCTCAAAGGAATATAAGAGTTTGTATTATGGTATCCAAAAGGAAAAGATCTATCACTTATTGCCTACATAGATGTAGATTGGGTAGGTTGTATTGATGACCGAAGAAACACTAGTGGAACAACCTTCTACTTAGGTGAGTGTTTGGTATCATGGCTAAGAAAGAAACAATCGTTAGTATCTCTATCTACAACCCAGGCAGAGTATATTGCAACAACAACATGTTGTACACAGGTTCTTTGGATGAAACAAACTTTGACAGATATACATGTTGAGTATGATGAGCCCATTCCAATATATTGTGATAATACAAGTGCCATCAGTATCTCAAAAAACTTGGTGATGCACTCCAAGACAAAGCACATTCCAATCAAGTATCACTTTCTATGGGAACAGGTTGCAGAAAAGAACATCAGAGTTAAGTATGTGGGAACAAAAGAACAAGTGACAGACATCTTTACAAAACCACTTCCACGGGAAGCCTTTGAATATCTTCGCCAAAGACTTGGAATTATTTTTACTCCAAAATGAATGCTTTTTGAATGCTTATCTTATATGTCTTAGATGTACACGAGGAAGCACCATAAGAGGACAGTTCAGTTAGGGAGAGCATCCCCGGATGGAAAGATCCCTTTGCCATTGATGACAAAGGGGGAGAGATTTATCGGATGCAGAGGACAAAGGCATGGTCCTAGGGGGAGCAGATTTATCAGATACAGAGGATAGAGGCAGATTTATCAGATGCAGAGGACAAAGGTATGGTTCCAGGGGGAGCATGAGTGATATGATTTCAGTATTGCATCAGAGTGTTTCCATCAATGCCAAAGGGGAAGATTGTTGATTAAGGTTGGTTGTCATTGATGTCAACCCTTGAAGAAAGCCCCGTAGCACAAAGGTTTGGGTAATGGACCCAATATTTTTTGATTTAAATATGACTCATTATTGTTTTTTCATGGTTGATAATAAGTAAATATGGATGAACTCCAAAGTGGTCCCCTTATGGTGAAAGTCCTCACGAGAAGATGCTTTGCAGAGTAAGAGAACCCATGCTTAATTGTGGAATAATGAGATGAAGGAAAGTGAATTTGTTAGAGAAAATATCCTAGATGGATAGTGCTTGTCATTCCATTTCTGGTGGTATGTAGAACGTCACATAACTCTTCACGGTTAGAGAGTTATGACCATGTGAAGTTGGAGAACCCAGGTTTGGGTAATTGACCCAAGTTTGCTTGATGGATAATGGTATGATTTTTGCTATATTTGAAGGTAATAATATTCTATATTTATAGTACATGTCATTCCATTTCTAATGGTCTGTGGAATGTCACATAACTCCTCACGGTTTGAGAGTTATGGCCTTACGAAGTTGGAGGACCCTCATATGTCATCTAGAAGCCCCAAAAGGTCAAAGTAGTCAAAGTGGTTTAAGAGATTTTAAAAGGTAAATAATAAAGTGAAGTAATGAGTGTATTACAATTCAATGTGAATACAAAATAAATTATTTCAATAATAAATTTAATGGAGAAATTAGAAGTGGGTTAACCCTAAAATAAGGAAAGTGGGCCAAGTGACCTAGAATATGTTTTTAAGGAAGCTACTTGGAGAGTATAAATAAGAGGAAAATATCTCTCATTTTAATTACACTTAAGCATATTGAATATCTATAGGTGTCTGAGGTAACCAAGGATATCTAAGCCTAATTTACGAGGGAAGAGAATAAGGTCGAAATGCAAGGAAGAATAATTTCTTTTGATGGTGCTTTCTAAGGTATGTTATTTACAGGTCATCTCACCATTTTCGCTATAAATTTTTATATATAATGATTCAGACCATGAAATTTCTATGCCATTGAGAAAACATACCCAAGTACCGTTGGTGAAAAATTCAGCTTGTGGTTCGTTGTAGTTTGGGAGTTACACTCCGTGGAAAATAAGGTTTGTGGCTAGTCCTGAAACTAGTCAAAAACATGTTTTTCGGGTAAAAACGTCATAACTTCTTCATAACAGATCCAAATTAAGTGAGACAAAATGTGTTGGTTAGGGTACAGTCTTTAGTATTATGTGTAACAATTTCAGATAAATTCAACAAATATTTCGTGCGGGGCATGCTCTACAAGGTCTCTCTCTAGAATAAGCCAAAATTCAGTAAGGTATGCCATTTTTTCTATAAATCATTTTCTGAGAGGTTCCAAGTAGTAAAACCTGGAGGAATTGCATAAAACACACCGAAGAACATTGTATATCAGTTTCAGATCTTTATACATTACAGGTTCAAAACTATGATTACTTCAAGTTAGGGTTTTTGACTAATCCAAAACTAGGCATGTGAGACTAAAGAAAAGTTTGATGAAAATGCTAGTCTCTTATTGTTAAAGTGAAGGAAGGTTTGCAGGAATGCGATCATATACTCTAGGTCTATTACAGAGCTACAAATCAGATTTGGATGATGAAATTGATGAGGGCTTTTGGTTGAGGTACATGGTTGAGACAAGTAGTTGATGAGTTGGCACATACATGGGGTGTATAGTTGATGATGTTGGTACATATTGATGAGTCATAGTTGTTGAGTAGTTGACACATGATTGGTACATACATGGTACATGGTTGGATGCACTTGTTTATGGTACAAGTTGATTACAGGTTGTTTGGTACAGGTTGGTGCATGGTTGATGCACTTGTTTATGGTACAGGTTGATTACAGGTTGAGGTACAGTTTGATGCATGTTTCAGATTTATTGGTACAGGTTTACAGTGGTATATCTCACAGTGATAGTGTGACAGTGGTTCCATCATTCTACTTCTACTTCAGGGTGGCAGGATGGGGCAATGACAAGTGGTTGTAGCCACCTTCCGGTTGTAGCCAGAGAACATAGGGGGTTGTAGCCTCCTTCTGGTTGTAGCCAGATAATTGGGGAGTTGGAGCTTCCCTCAGGTTGTAGCCTGAGAAACTAAGGGGTTGGATCCTCCTTCCAACTGCAGCTGGAAAACAAAGGAAGTTGGTGCTTCCAATGAATGTAATTCTTCAAGACATATAAGAAAAAACATTCCGTGGTTTTCTCCCGATTTGGATTTCCACGTAAAATACTGGTGTACTGTGTATGTGTGTGATTGTTTATTTCTTATTTTTCATTATTGGATAATAATTCTACATTGATATAACATTTGAAGAAAAAGGATTATAATTACGCTATTACTGATTCATCCCACCTCTCAGTAATCCAACACCCTTGGCCAAGTTTTTAATATCATAAGGTAATCATCAATCTCAATTTAGGGCTTAAGTGCTCAAGTAAACAAGATATGACTACTTTCAAGCCCTCATTTGAAGCCATTATCACAAATCCAAACTTTCACCACATCCCAATGTCATTTAACAAATATTTACTTCATAAGACAACAAGAGTACTTGTTTGCTTTATCAATTTCAAGAACCAAAATATTCAATAAACATGTCATAGGGCTTAAGAAAGGTCATTGAATAAGAAAATGCAAGTTCAATAAATGTTTCAATCATTGTTTATCTTCTTACACAAACAATGTTTTATAACATACATGACAACCATTTATATCCATTGGCTAGCCTCATATAGCATAAAGAATGATTGCAATTCCTTTTGACGTGTCATCATCTAGAAAAAGAGCTCAAGTAATTGTTTACTATCTATAAGTTTATCTACCCCTTGGATAAGACCATTACCACATGCCTCATGCCAGTGTTTTGAACCATCATAAAACTTATATAGCTACAAATATCAAATTTTAAAGGACCATATTATAGGCAATATTGGTTCACCATATGATGCCACATTTAACAATCATTTAATGCTATTGAAGAAGTTCAACAATGACAATTTGTCCAAACTTTTTTAGAAACAAGTAATAGTCAAGCCAACTGTGGTGTTCCTTGTTAGTTGAAACTGAATATTTAGAGCAAGATCGACATAAATATAACTATGCAAAGCAAATAAATTGAAACAAAATATGGAAATAACAAAATGAGCAAATTTTTATTGATATACAAAATATAGATCAATGTTCACTTGCCTCTTCGAGGGAGAAACCTCAACTGAGAAAAGTTGCAAATACAATATTATTCACTTGGCACTCAATTACATAGCTTCTACTACTATATATAGTTTCTAACAAACAAAAACCCTAACCACCTAGTTGGCCCCATTAAAGAGGCCACAACCAAACTAGTGGATCTTGTTTAATTAGCCAACTTACATTTATTGACTTCACACTCTACTAACTCATGGGCCTTATTTAATAGAGATGGCCCCAATACATTAAATAACAACCCATTCTCCTAACTAGGGGAGTTAGGGAAGCACCCTAACATTCCCTCCTTATTACGAAGTATCATTGTCCTCAAGGTTGAAGTTGAGGAAATTGGTGAAGAATATCTACTAGTTCCCATGTAGTATCTTAGGGTTGTATGTCCTTCCATTGGATCAATACTTCTTGGATAAGGCATTGGCAAAGATGGATCTCACATTTGTCCAAAATGGCCTTAGGTTACAACCAAATGGAACCATTCTCATCCATTTCGACAAGGTTGGTTTGAAGTATGTAATTGGACTTAACCACTTTATTCAAGCAAGATACATGAAATATTGGGTGGAGCTTAGAATGGCTAGGAAGAGACAATTTATAAGCCACTCAACCTATATGTTTGAGTATAGTATAGGGACCATAAAACTTAGGTGCTAAATTCTAGTGGCTTTTCCCCTTGAGTGATTTCTATTTATAGGATTGGAGACATGGGAACATCTAATCCCCTTTTTCAAAGTGATGTTGATTGGCTTATTGATTCATTCAGTTTCGGACGACACCAAATTATCCTTGAGTGTATAAATAATGTCAACATGAGGTAGCAGGGTTTTGTCCACTTTCTGAATCTTGGAGAATCCTAGTAAGTAGGAGATCATTGACGGGGGATTTTTTCCATAGGTTGCCTGAAATGGGGTCATTTTAGTAGTACCATGATAGGTGGTATTATGCCACCATTTGGTGAGGGGTAACCACTAGACTCATTGGGATTGTCAGAACAAGGAAAAACAATGTAAATAAGTTTCCAAAAACTTTGTGATTGCTTTTTTTTTTACCATCTATTTTGGGGTGATACACCATGTTGAGATTTAATTGGTTACCTTCAAGCCAAAACAAATCCTAACAAAAATTTCTAGTGAAGGTGTGCTCATGATCGGTCATAATTGATTTAGGCATGTCGCGGAATTTAAAAATATTGTCCATGAATGTTTGTGCTATTATGGAGGCTTTAAATGTGTGTTGTAAGGCACAAAAGCGAGCATATTTAGAAAGAGAATCAACAACTACCATGATCACTAATTTGTTTCCTGATTTCGGTAACCCCATAATGAAATCCATAGAAATGTTAGTCAATGTGGTGGATGGAATGGGTAAATGTTGTAATTCTTCTAGAGGATTCATTTTCTTCCCCTTGTGCCATTGGAAAATGTCACATTCTTCCACAAAGGTGCGAATGTTAGTCTTCATGGATTTCCAAAAGAATGAACGCGTAATACTTTCATATGTTTTTTGAAACTTGAAGTGACGTGTTGTGAGACATGAGTGTAATTCATATAACACTATGAATTTAAATCATTAATCCAAGTGTATCCTGGATGTGCATGGGAGTCAATCTATCATTGGTGGATCAAGTGCACTGCATTGGCATGTACTAACCATTCTTGACATACCTCCTTCAACTAATTGGGTAATGGAAAAGATAATGAAATTAGGGAACCTTCCTATTCATACTTCTTATATAGAACATCAACCACCTCATTCTCCTTGCCCTTCGTGTATATAATCTCATAGACATAGCCTAACATTTTAGTAACCTAGTTTTTCTACTCTGGGGAGGACAACCTCCATTCCAAGATATATTTCAATCCACGATGGTTTGATCTAATCTTGAAATGATGCCCCATCAAATAATGATGCCACATATCCGATGCATGAAAAACAACCAACATTTCCTTTTCATAGGTGGATTTTCCCAAGTTTTGATCACATAATTTCTAACCACTGAAGGCTAATGAGCGGATTTTTTGCATTAACATTGCCCCAATTCCTTTGTCGAAGGCATCACATGCTAAGAAAAAAATCTTATTGAAGTTGAGCATGGCTAGTACTAGGGTAGTACACATATCATCTTTTAAAGCCTAAAAATCTTGTTCGTCCTCCTCCTTCTAACTAAAGGCGTTCTTTTTTAGCAAGTTGTTGAGGGAAGCTACAAATTTACAATAGTTATACTGAAACTTCCTATAGTAACCTAGGAGCCAAGAATCCCCACAATTCCAAACTTGTGAGGGTCTTTGGGAAAACTCAATTTTTCATCACCTCAACTTTCTTAGGATCAACATGCACACCCTCCTTGCTCACAATGTGTATAGTATTCCACTACTGAGACATCAAAATTACATTTAGAACATTTTAGGAACAATTGGTGATTACATAAGAGTTGAAAGAGTTGATCCACATGTACCACCCAAGCTGTGTCGTAAACCAAGATGCCATCAAATAAGACCAAGACAAAATGGCATAATGGTGTAGAAGTGGTTGAAAGATTTTATTCACGAGGCTCTTAAAAATGGAAGGCACATTGCTAGGACCAAAATGCATCACCAAAAAACTATAATGACCTTCATGAGTGTGGAAAGTAGTTTTGGGTCATGGCCCTTTCAAAGGGTGCATTCCATACACCATGGTCGTGACCCCTCTCAATGGAACATGCAATACAAATCCACGACCTACCCTTATTGCGAACTTCAAGCTAAAACCAAAATAAATGAATGTCAAAACAATTGAAATGTGAAAGGGGGTATTTGCTTCCTTCATACAAATTTTGTGATAATATGAGTAGAGATCAAATTATGTGAAGAACTAAACATCATTTAGCTCATTTAAGTGATCACCAATGAGTGGAATGGGAAATCTATCTTAGACGATCAAGTTTGTAAGAGATCAAAAGTCAAGACACATGCACCAACTGCATTATATTTTAAGAACCATGACGACCAAGGAGGAATACAACCTAGTACTGGGACATATGACACTGGCTACCAATAGCTCTTGGACAATCTTTTCACATTCATTATTTTGGGTAAAAGGATGACGATACAAGTGCACATTTTGTGGTATCTTACTTGGGAGCAATGTGATAGTATGATCATGGTCACCATGTGAGGGTGGCAGCCCTTGGATAAGTTCAAAGACTTATTGGTGTTTGTCCAAAATTAACTACAAGTTTAGATGGATTGTCTAAGAAGCATTCTCAAAGGCTTGAATAGAATAAAAAACATAGTTACCAACTTGACGAGAACTCCCTATAGTTCTCATTTTTTAGAGGTTGTATTTAGTGGTTATTTTTACCCTTGTTTCAAAAAGTGGTGCTACCGGTAGCACCCTTTCTTCTAGGGCCAAAATTACCACCTTTTGCAACCATGGCATTAACAACCTTATAATATTGCAAACAAAAACCTTAAAATCAACCCCCGATTTGAAAAGTGGTGCTAGAAAAACACTTTCCTTTAGGTTAAAATTGCAACTTCTTTGAAACCATGGATTTAACAATCAATATCATTATAGCCAAAATCTTAAAAAATCATTCCCAGAATCGAAAAGTGGTACTCTCAATTGCAAACCCCCGCTTTTTGTTCGAGGCTAAAATTACAATTTTTTTGAAATCATGGCCTTGAAAACCAATATCCTTGCAACCAAAATCTTAAAATAAGACCCCAAATAAAAAACAAGTGTTACTAGTAGTGACCTATTTTTTTCAACTTAAAATTACAAAATTTTCAAACTGTGGCCTAAAATCTCGGTATTATTGAAAATGAAATCATAAAAAGAAGAAAAAAACATCAAAAAAAGAGGATAAATAAATAAAAGGAAAAGGAAAAAAAGTCAGGGAGGGGACTTTGAATCGAGAAAAACTCATGTATTTTTATAAACAAAATAAAAAATTTAAAAGACACATTAAAAAAAAAACTCGATTATATATATATA
>JASDQU010101794.1:411601-455330 GCA_032191745.1 Picea mariana | reverse complement strand
AGAGGGAAGTGTTCAAAAAACAATTAAAAAAGGGAGGGCGAGGGGGAGGGGTGCGATTCCCGAAATCAGGCTCGCTCCCCCCAAGCCCCTCAATCCCTCTCAAGCCCCACGCACCCCTCACGACCCCGTCACGAGCCCTCGCCCCTAGCAACCCTACCAAAGCTATTGCTCAAATGTTTTGGTAGGGTCATGGGGCTAGGGATCTTGGGAGGGTGGTGAAACTTTGGGAATCTCCCCCCATTCAATCTTTTTTTTTTTAAATTTTTTTTTATGTTTAATTTAATTTATTTTTCAAGTTTAATTTTAAATTTTTTATGTGTTTTTTTTCAATTTTTTTCTTATAATAATAATAATAATCTAATTTTAAGGTCACGACCAAGCCAAACACCAAATTAGTGTATGGGACCCCCTTGCTTGTGGGACAAGGGACCTCCTCCGTGCAACGATTTGACTGCTAAAGTCTATGGAGCTGTATCCATTAGGCATATATATATATATATTATTATTATTTTTTTCACAAAAGAAAAAACTTATATTTCATGAGTGTGAAATATACATATTACTGTTTGGTGACTTAGGCCAAACTGTCTGATCATCATTGACTTTCTGTCCATTCAAAAACTTTCAAAATAATTCAAAATCATTTAAAATCAGACATTATGGTCCATATGCATTACAATAATGTCTGTCCAAAATTACTATCAGATATAACACTCTTAAAAATTTGTGGATGATAGAATTATAAATAGATGTTGAACTCCCTAACAAACTGGTCATCGATGAATTCATGATGTTGAACTCCTTAACAAACTGCTCATCAATGAATTCATGTAGAATCAGGTTGCCAACTTCTAACTCCAGGGATTCTTTAGATAAAAGGTCAGCTACACTATTGAGTTCTCTGAGAATATGGGTACAAATGTACCAGACCAAGGGCTCCAAGAGACCTTTAATTTGACTTAGAATGGGTTTAAGAATCTGCACATGACATTATGTAGATCCAAAAATCCAGTCAATGATAACCCGTGAGTCGCCAAAACATAATAGAGCCCACAAGGCCAAACGATTCACCTTGTTGTTAGAACCAAGACTGGGTGAGTATCTTATGTTGTAATAGTGGTTCTTTATAAGGAACAAATCAACCCCTACACCACATCTGGCAGGATGATCTCGACTCGCCCCGTCGAAAAAAACCCATGCTACAAAAATCTGAAATTGTGGTCATGATCGACACACGAGGTTTGATTGACTTGGGAACCTATTTGCATTCCCCTACCAACTTACTAACCAATCCTACTACCACCTCCACCAACAGTTTGGTGTTTTGAAAGATGACACTATTTCGATCCCACCATATAAAATAACAATAGAAGATTGGAAGAGCACCTAAGGATTGATGAATTCTATGTTCACTTCACATCTTAAGCTATTCCTCCAATTGACCAGATGGTGACATGTTTGGTGTTGCAAGCTCTACTACACAAATTCTCCAAATTGCTAAGGAAACACAACACTCCATAAAAATATGTTGAACCGATTTAGCATTGACACCACATAAAGAATATCGATTTGGGCCACACCATCCCCTTTTCAACCTGTTGTCCCAAGTAAGTTGCTTATTTTCCATGGCCAACCACATATGATTTTTGAATTTGATTGGAGTATTAAGGGTCCACACATGTCGCCACCACTAGACGATCTCCCCCACAAACGCCTCCTTAGCCATCATACTGTAACCATGTTTGGCCGAAAAAAAGCCCTGCTTTGGATCACCAATCCAAAATAATGAATCCTCTTCTTCTTCATCTAATTTGATAAAATTTGACCTTAGGTTGTCAACAATCACCTTCCAGAGGTCCACCTCATCCCGTCCAAGCTCCAATAACTCTGCATCCTTCCAGATAGTTCTACTGCCCCAGTCCATACCAGCTAAGGATGCATCTTGAAAGTGAAAGATGCCTTGATCATGTAGTTTGACCACCATATAATTTGGTAACCGATAGAAAAAACCGGCTCCCACCTAAGGGTCCTCCCTTATATGAACCCGATGACAATTTCCAATGTTCCAACATAATGAATGACCGATCAGAGGAAATGCTTTGACCATAGCTTTCTAGCCAATAGAACTGTTGAGTGCACCCTTGTGTGTAGTCCTGATCTAGTCAATTTTAGAAATGCCCATAAGATATTTTCTAGATAATACTTTTCCCTATAAAAGGTCATTGTGTAAAAATATCCACAGACTCTTGGCGACTAGGGCCTTACTGAACTAGTATAAACATTTTATGCCCCATCCACCGAGAGCCTTTGACATTGAAAATTTATCCCACCTTACCAGAGGAAGGCTTCTTTTCTCATCGCTACCTTCCCACAAAAACTAAAAGCATAATTTTCTAATCTTATGAAAAATGCCCTTTGGTATTTTGGCTATCGAAGCCCAGTATATCGGGATGCAACAAAGGACAAAAATTATTAATATGAGTCTACCACCACGAGACAAAAGATGATTTTCCCAGAAGGAAATGCGCTTCTGAAATTTGGAGTATAACCAAAGCTAGTCATTGAAATGATAGTTGTTTTGATTTAAGAAAAAGACTAGATACTTAGTACCTTCATCAATCATTCTTTTAGGATATGGAAAACTGATTTCCAATGCTATCATGTCTATATCCGAGAGGCAGTTGACTAGGACCGCGGACTTTAAATGATTTATCTGCATTCCTATCATTAAACATAAAAGGTCCATAATAGATTTAAAATCTTTGATTTCATCATTTGACCCTTCACCAAATAATATAATATCATCAAAAAAAAGTATATGTGTAATAATTTTAGAACCTGAGAGATTGATCCCTTTTAGAGCTCCATCCAAATGAGCTTTATTGATCAACAAACTTAGGCCCTCAACAATAAGAAGGAACAACAACAAGGAGAGCGGACACCCTTATCGAAGGCCACAAGACAAACTAAAGGAAGGAGAAGGAAATTCGTTGAAAAGCAAAGCATAGGAAGGATCTTCGATACATCTCATGATCCAATTGACCAAATCAATGTTCATTCCTAGTTTTATTAGTGAGAGATAGAGAAAGGTCCAGTTGGCCTTATCAAAGGCCTTGGACAGATCTAACTTGATAGCAAAGGAAGAAATATTTTTAACGTTAAGAGAATATATGTGTGTGTGTGTGTGTGTGTGTGTGTGTAAAATTTAATTTCAATTTTAACCAAAAAAATTCCATATATATATTTTTTTCAAATTTCATTTTTTTGTGTTTTTATTTATTTAAAATGTGTGTGTGTGTGTGTGTGTTTTAATTATAAAAAGACATGGGTTTTCCCATTTTAGAGTTTTTTTCCATTATTTTTTTTTCTTTTTATATTTTTCCCTCTTTTTTCAATGTTTTTTTTATTTTCTTTTTTTATGATCTTATTTGCAACAATTGTTACAGAAAAATCCCCCTGCGGATAGGTGGATCTTCCCTCAGATTCTAGACCTCTAATACCGATACAGAAAGATGCAAATGGACACTAACATCACTTTGAGATTTTCTTAACTAGTTGAAAAGAGAGAAGGTTGAAAAGTGATCATACCTATTTCCGGTGTTTGTTCTCGCTGCTCCAATTTGAGCTTGATCTCCAAACTCGTTCGCACATCTTGATACTTGCAAACCATGGACAACAAAGAGACACAAGGAAAATCCTAATCTAGCATACTAGATTAAACAAATTCATCTACAATAGACAAGAATATGTAAAGATACATAAACTAGAAGGAAATGGGCGAAGCATATTTTAATGAGAACATTAAAAAGACACTTACAATCTATAGATGCAGTTGCAGCAGCCTCTCCAAGTCCTTCTCGTCTATCCCTTGCACGATGCTCCCAAGATCATAGGTTTGATATCCAAAATATTTCTCCCAGGATCATAAGTTTGATACCTCAAATCTGCCTTCCTTCTCCAATGAAAGCCTTCATTATATAGGATTTGGAGGTTTAACCACCATGGGGAGGATTGCTCATCAGATCCACTAAAATGAGATCTCCAAGATATTTAGGGAGAAAATATCTCTTAAGTATTTTAGGGAGGAAATATCTCTCAAGGATTTTAAGGAGGAAATATTTCAACCATCCATGAGATCTTCAACCTCCCCTAAAAAATAGGAAACCAAATGTGAGGTGGATTCTCACACTAAATTGATTTCCTTTTAATGAATATTAATAATAATTCATGTGCACATAGTATTTTGACCTTCATATAATATATTTCTTCTCCACATTGACTAGGGATTGTGACATATGTTATTTCATGGTGTCAAGGTGTATGCGACACTTAGCAAGGTGCATGTGACACTTTTACGAGACTTGTGACACTTAGGGCGAGGTAACTAGGTGTGGAAATTTGATGTGTAACAATATGCCCCCTAAAGTGTGAGGTCAGAAGAGAAATCGATGCTGAAACACTTTACAATTCTTCAATGTAAGGGCGTGGAGTTGGAGAACCTGGAAGAAGATGCAAAAAACCAT
This sequence comes from Picea mariana, assembly GCA_032191745.1. NCBI lineage: Eukaryota > Viridiplantae > Streptophyta > Pinopsida > Pinales > Pinaceae > Picea > Picea mariana. Next base: position 450,807 of record JASDQU010101794.1, on the reverse strand, counting down.
CAAACAATATTAATATATGTTCCATTTCCAAGGAAGGCATACCTATGCTCGGAATACGATATGACTCAAAGCACGGTCTTCGACCAATACACTGCGGATCCATGAAAAATATTGATTAAGGATATGGAAACCATAGATACAATGTGGATCCATACCTCCATGACATGAACTGATTGTAGCCACAAAAAATACATAGTGAAGCTACGAGATGATAAAACATAGCCATGGACCAATACAACGTGGATCTATGCGACAATGTATATATTAACATGCTCCAATGATCTCCTTTCACAGCCTGGGTAAAGCAGATATCAGAGTGAGCGCTAAACCAAGGGTCTTCGTCCCAATCCCGATGTGGCATGAATCTAGCCATGTGAATAGATGTTTTGATGTCGAAAATGGTAGAAACCACTTGATTACCGGTCATTGAGGTAAACCGTTAACAAGTGAGAGGGAAATCACCAATGATGCCAATGACTCCCAAGGTACCTTAGTACAGTTCAATGAATGTGAATAAATGAGATGACGTTGAACATTCGTGGAGTCATTCGATCAGAGGTCAATGATGCAAATCTACTACCGGAAGCGAGGAGGCCTACCATTGAGGCATGCAGGTCCCAAGGTACTAACTAGTTTCTAAGTCTAATTCTGGTATGATGTGTTGAATTAGACAAGAAAAGACTTGTCGAAGGAGAGCCTTTATGTATCCCCCATCATCGACATGAAACTGACACAGGAAATTGATGTAAGATGGTGAATCAAATGAGTATGGAATGACACGAGAAATGGAAACTAACAATACTATAGATAGGTAGTTTGAAGTGAAACTTCCCTTGAACATGATGGGGCATGACAACTGACTTGGCAACATTGACTCGACAAGTACCAATAATGTAATGTGACGACAATAAGAGAACTCTTCGACTGGACGAAAAAGTATGTCGACACATGGAATTGGTATGACTTAGAGACAAGTGGATTACCCAACTGTAAGACAGGGTGCAAACAGGTGCCATGTTCAAGGGCGACAAAAGCTACCATAAAGGATTCTAAAAAAAACTTGACCCACTTCCTTCAATTTCCCCCCCACCTAGATCGATGAGTACCTATTTTTCATTTAACGAGCTCAAGGGGGGTAACACATGATCAATATAACTCACCTTCAGTGAGTTCCTCTTCCTTTGTTTAATGAATTGAAAGAAGTAAGGGTTATTTCCCATATGGACCCTTCAATGTGTAGTTTAGCGAGTCTAAAGAAGGAAAACTTGGTGGTTTTTCATGTTTAGAGAGTTTGAAAAGAACTTAAAGGCGACTCCATGGTTGTCCTTTTTCATAATTTTAGTCTCATGAGGCCGAAAATGATATAAAATACCACTCAAAAGATGCCCTTTCAAACTTTTTAAGGAGTGTGAAAGGAAGCAAGATCACTCGACAATCTTTTCATGTTTAGAGAGTGTGAAAAGAGCTTAAAGGAGACTCCAAGGGGTTCCTTTTTCATATAACCTTTATGAGTCCGAAAAAGTGATAAACGTATACTCAGTTACATTCTCATGTATTTATGAGTGCGAAAAAGAACAAAGACTAAGCTCATAATTGGTTTCATTTTTACACAAGCTTGAAACAAAATCAAACTATGCTTGTAATTTCCCAACATAACTTCCAAAGGTTTTGAGGGATACCCTTGGTGGTTGGTATTCTGCCCCCATCTTGTGAAGCTAGCGACTTAACTCCAAAATGATAATCAAATGCTGGAGACATGCCCCCCAAGCTTCATTTCATTCATCGACTTTGAGGTTGTCACCAATTTCTGTACTATATGGAGAAAAAGGATAAGGGTGGATGAAATGAAGGTTAAAAAATGATACCTAATGAAAGAATCGACTTGACATCTACAAGATCTAGTGAAAGACTTGACTCGATATCTATGAGATCTAGTGAAAGACTCGACTCGATATCTATGAGATCTAGTGAAAAGACTCGACTTGAAAGGAGAGGTAACTTTTTCATGTTTTAATGAGCTTGACACAGGAAAATAACTATGCTTAAGACCTTTGTTTCATTTTTTAATGATATTTCCACAGAGAAGTAAAACTATGATCAAAACCTATGTTTCATTTTTTAACGAGCTTGCCACAAAGAAGTAAAAACTATGCTCGTAGACCTTCGTTTCTTTGTTTAACGAGATTTCCATAGAGAAGAAAAACTATGCCCAAGATCTGCATTTCATTTTTTAACGATCTTTCCATAGAGAATAAAAAACTATGATCGTAAACCTCTCCTTGATCATGGCTTCCAAGAGGACAATGCTCTGGAAGGAATACATTTCAAAGGACAAACTTCAGTCATGGCTTCTAGGAGATCTATGATAGATGGAATAAAATCACTCCAGAATGAATACATGTTGATGGACTTGATAAGGATAGGGATATATGGCTCTAATAGCCCTATCAAAGAGATGACCATGTCAACTACTGGATCTAATTTAGGAGAAGGAAGAGATTCCCTCCCGTGTGAAGTTGAACTCATGGGGCATGTAGTTACATAATTGACCCGCAACAGGACCGACATTGCTGGCATGTACAGACCATTCAGATAAGGTGGATGGCTGACCATCAGATGAGGGTCAATGAATGAAATATGGTCGATCATTAGTATGTTTCCATTTTGAGGGAAACACATCACTCTAAAGATAATGGACACAAAAGCTCTCATAATGTAGACATAGTCTCACCCAAGGAGTAGGTTAAAGTCCAAGGGGTCTTGAACTACCATCACATCGACATAGACCATTTTTCCTCCCAAAGTAACTGGAATCTGAGGAAGGATCCCTAAAGGCTGACTAACTCTTTTGTCAAAGGTCAATAGATTCTGAGTCACGGGTGCAAGCTGCCAGGAACCAAAATCTTTCCAAGCATTCGCGGATAAGATGTTAACAAAAAACCTCCGTCTATTACATTGTTAGGAATATTCCTATCACAAACCTACATGGTTATTTGGAAAGGCACGTAAGAGGGAAGACAGGGTTCTGTCAAATGATTCTAATTAATAGAAATCATTTGATTGCTTGAAGGGGGTGCCATTGGGATGGGCAAAGTGTCCCCTTGTCCGGGTGAATCAGTATTAATGAGGTAGACCCGAGCGATGCCCTCACTCTTTGAATGAGGAGTGGGATCGAACGATGATGGATCTGGGTCGACCACTTTGGTTTCACTCTTGAAGGGAGGAGTGGGATCGATCGATGATGGAACTCGATAAAAAAGTTTGGTTTCACTCTTCAAAGGAGGAGTGGGATCGACTGATGATGGAATTGGATCGATCACTTTGGCACTCTTTAGATGAAGAGTGGGGCCGATCGATGATGAAACTAGATCAGTCACTTGGGTTTCACTGTTCAGATGAAGAGTGGGGCTGATCGATGATGGAACTGGATCAACTACTTGAATTGGTTGTTCAACCGAGGATGAAACCAGATTGACCACCTAATCAATCGAACTAACTGGGGATGGAACTGGATTGAACAGTCCATCAACTAATGATGGTTGAAAAGAAATATTATGATAACTAGTTGGAAGTTGAATATTTTCCAAAAGATAAGAAGCCTCGTCCATACAAGGGCAAAGGTGAGAGTAATGATCACCTTCACATAACAAGCAAGGAAATTTGACAGTTATATTCTTCTTACCAACATTAATGTCACTAGTGGATAGGGTGTCACCAGCATGTCCTACAAGGGAACATGACGTGGAAGACCACATTTCTAAGACCTTGGGGAGACCAGGGCAATCCCTCAGAAAGTGGTTACCCTTACAAAGTCTGCAAGGGAATTTAGGTTTAAGATTATTCGTTTTAGGCTTGTCGACTTTATCAACACTCCTAATATGATTAATCGTAGTTGGTTTCTTGGATATAACATGATCTGATGTGGTTGGAGGCTTGGTCCCTTTCTGTTTATTTTTCTTCTTCTCTTTTCATTTCTTCTTCTTCTTATCAAACTGGCTACTCTCTTTAGATCTTTCACTAGGTGAAGAAGGAAAAAGGGAAGGAGACCTGACGGGTGAAGAACGAGAAAGGTTGACATGAGGTTGATATGTGGGTGGTGTGCTTACATCTAAATCATTAGGTTCATCCAAAGCAATGGGAAGATTCGAGATCACTGGAGTGGGGAACAACCAAACCGGTAATCCGATCGTGAGTCCCAAAAGACTTAGCATAACAATGCACGAAGGACCAACGTTTCCAAAAGAAGGAAAGGAGAAAGGTTTTCTAGGAAAAGGGGTTCCTCTGTTGGTACTCCTAGGAGTTGACACCATTGACACTGACTCGACCTAAAGTCCACTAAGGAAAACAAACAACACATGCTACAAATATAAGAATAAAAAAATCAAACAAACCTTCCCAAAATGAAACCACTAGTTGGTGATGAAATCCAACATCGTGATATCAATATATGAAGGGCTAGGATAGAGCGGGTGGATCAGTTGAGTTAGTGACCTACTTAACAGAATTATGCCTTGGTGCAAGTTCCCACATGGTTTTACCCATGGGTGTACCCTCCAAGGAGCCCGAGTGAGTTTGACCAATGTCTCACCCAGGTACAACAAAGACTTCCCTTCACCGTCACCTCGAGTAAGGACCCTAAAGATTATGGCTACTAAGGACACCAACTTGTAGTCAACCTCTGTGTGGGTATAGTTGACAGTTGAGTCCAAACGTATGGGCAAGATATCAAGTTTGAAATCCTTCAAGAGAACTAAGGACAAGTGGACCGGTAAAACTCCAGAGGACCCCGAGCGGATTCAGAATTCACGAAGCTCCGAGACCAAATGAAGACAGTTGAACCTCAAGAAGAATCCCCAATATACGATCTGACTACTATGAATAGTTAAGCCTCAGAGGGATATTATCTGTTTCTCTCCCAGACGTGACCTCTTGTGTAACCCCTGTGTGAGAGGGGGATCCCAACTATGCTTATACGAACAATTGGATTTACCGCTCCCTAGCACAAAATTCTATGTTTGTCTGATGGATTTGGAAAGTTATCCTCACAACCTATTCCAAATCCCTACACTTGCTAATGTAGGTTTGCTACCAGAAAATATAAAAGTATCTGATCAATTTTATAAGTGCTTCATTTTAGGGCTGTTGTTTACTCAAGGGTACGAAAGTGAAACTGATGATGTTGTAGACTCAACTCCAAAAGAATGCAGAAAAATGAGATGCAAATATTTTTCTTCAATGAATCCTACATACAACATGGAGAAGAGCTTCAACTTTCTTCAACAAAAACACCCAATTCCCAAATGCAATTTACTTATCTACACTACCCAAAAGCAAGAATGAAACTATCTTCTTTATTTGATTATAATACATAAAGACAACAAATGTAAATCCTTTAACACTCCTTTACTTTCAATCAAAATGAAAGGATTGAATGCAGATACAAAATACATGAGGAAAAAAGGATTTCAAACAAATCATGCACTCACAGGATAATGAGAAATGAATAAAAAAAGCATGATAGCTTACTCAATCAAGGACTCAACAATCAAAAAACCCTCAAGGAATACAAGAAAATTTAGAGAAGAATCCAAAAACTGATAAGGAGAAAGAGAAATCACTCAACTATCTTGACAAAACGAGCAGTAGGAAAGAGCAATCCAAGATAGGTTGTGGTCAGCATGAAGTCTCAAATCGTTCAAAGAGGAAATATTTGAAAAGTAACTTAATACCAACAAACCTTTGTAAACCTTTTCAATCAGTCAGATAACTAGGAACTTTGCAAGATTCAAACCAAACCAAGAAAAACAAGGTGAATCAATATCACAATTTGGAAAAGGTTGCAAGCTAAAACAAGAAAAAAAGAAGTGATAAGTACCAAATATTCAACCCAAACAGAGCCACAAGACAAAGTGTAGACTCTAGGCAAAAGACCTCCAACAAAGGGCCGAGACAAACTGAGCAAAAAATGGCAGAAATCACCAAAAAAGGGGATAAACGCTCATGTTTTCAAGGGAATAGAGTGTTGTAGTGCTTTGATATACACAATAAGGGAGCACTGATTACATATCAACGCTCTTATATACACTCCAGGGGAGCGCTACCCTTCCCAAAAACTAAGAACAAAGGCTTAAAACTCAGGAAAAATCACCCAAAATTCCCAGAATTTTGTGAAATTGTCAATGAAGAGGGGAGAAAGGAAATAGATCAGGAAAAAATAATGAAAATGATCTAAAAGTGGGAAAAAGGCAGAGATGGTCCAAGGAAATAAAATTCAATGTCCTTCCCTTGTGGAGTCGCCAATTTCTGTTACAGAAAAATCCCCCTGCAGACATGTGGATCTTCCCTCCGATTCTAGACCCCTAATACTGAGACAAAAAGATGCAAATGGACACTAACATCCCTTTGAGATTTTCTTAACTAGTTGAAAAGAGAGGAGGAAAATTGATCGTACCTATTTTTTATGTTTGTCCTCGCTGCTCCAATTTGAGCTTGATCTCCAAACTCGTTCACACAACTTGATACCTGCAAACCACAAAAAACAAAGAGACACAAGGAAACTCCTACTCTAGCATACTAGATTAAATAGATTCATCTACAATAGACACGCATATGTAAAGATACATAAACTAGAAGGAAATAGGTCAAGCATATATTAATGAGAACATTAAAAAGACACTTACAATCTATAGATGCAGTTGCAGCTTCTCCATTTCCTCCTCGTCCAACCCTTGCACGATGCTCCCAAGATCATAGGTTTGATATCCAAAATCTTTCTCCCAGGATTGTAAGTTTGTTACCTCAAATTTGCCTTCCTTCTCCATGGAAAGCCTTCATTATATAGGATTTGGAGGCTTAACCACCATGGAGGGGATCACTCATTAGATCCACTAAAATGGGATCTCCAAGATATTTAGGGAGAAAATATCTCTTAAGGATTTTAGAGAAGAAATATCTCTCAAGGATTTTAAGGACGAAATATTTCAACCATCCATGAGATCCTCAACCTCCCCTAAAAAATAGGAAACTAAATGTGAGGTGGATTCTCACACTAAATTAATTTCCTTTTCATGAATATTAATAATAATTCATGTGCACATAATATTTTGAACTTCATATAATATATTTCTCTTCCACATTGACTAGGGATTGTGACATATGTTATTTCATGGTGTCGAGGTGTATGCGACTCTTAGAAACTTGCATATGACACTTTTGCGACACTCGTGACACTTAGGGTGAGGTACCCAGGTGTGGAAATTTGATGTGTAACAACAATACTGAGCTTTTAGGACATACTTTGAAAAATGTTGTAATTTTAGGTCAAAAAAAGAAGGTGCCACTGGTAGCACCTCTTTTTGATTCGAGGGTTGATTCTAAGATTTTGGTTACAAGGATGTCTATTTTGAAGGCCACGGTTTCAAAAAAGTTGTAATTTTAGCCTTGAAAAAAATAAAGAGGTGCCAATAGCATCACCAATTTTCAATTCAACGATAAATCTTTTAAGATTTTGGTTGCAATGATATTTATTGTTGAGCCCACAGTTCCAAAGAAGTTACAATTTTATCTTTAAAAAAATTGTGATGTTGTTAGTGCCACTTTTTAAGTCAAGGGTTAATTTTAAGGTTTTTGTTGGCAATATTTCGAGTTTGTTAATGCCATGGTTGCAAAAGGTGGCAATTTTTAACCCCTAAAAAAAGGGATGCTATTGGTAGCACCACTTTTCAATTTGAGGGTTGATTTTGGTGTTTTAGATCCAAAATGTGGGTTTTTAGGGATATAGTTCTCTTTTTGAGGTTGCAGTTCTTGTTAAGTAACAAGTTGGTAACTATGCTAGAATTGTGCAATAACGCTTGAATGACCTTTTTTTAGGAGCTTTTCCATACAATGGTGTTGATCCATATTTTTTTTTATCAATTTGGGGTTTTCATTTAGCCACTCTTAGGATTTCTCTTACACTATTCCTTACTTATTTTTCTTTTTTTTTCTTCTCTCATATCAAAAATTTCTAAGCACTTAGTCATTTTTTGAATGATGCGAAGTGGGGCAACACAAATCTCAAATACATAGGTCTGTAAGTTTGTCGTACCATAGGTCCACATTCTTGCTATTCACATTTCTTATCTTTTACCTTCGAGTACCTTTTAATTCACTTTCATCTTTTATACTTAGTCATTATTCGAAAATGCGGATTCAAAGTTGCATAACATTAGTCAAACCTTTTAGAATGCCTAGGTCCGCAAACCCACACTCACCAAAACACTTTTCCCCTTTTTATTTTTCCATTTTCTTTCGATACTTATTAAAATTTTCTACCAAAGTGAATGCAGATCCATGCACTTCCCTTTATTATTTCGCTTGAGTTATCAGGTCTGTAACTTCATAAGTCCACATCTCTCTTAACACTTAACCATATTTTCAATCCCAATGTGGATCTCTTCACCTTTTCCTGAAGTCATGTTCACAAGAATTTAGGTAAGCAACTCCGCAACTCCACAACTTCGCATTTCTGTGTTACACATTTCACACTTCCTATACATCATTTCACACTTTCATACTTAACATTTTATGTCCATCACAAAATCACATAACCACTTTCCATCATATTTATTAACCCCCTCCACAATCATCCTCCACTTGTAGAGACATAATGCCATTATTAATGCATAACACATCGATTGAAGGTCACAATAAATCCAAATCTCATGACAACAAATGACATTTAAAGCATGATCTACAATTGATTGAGTTACCAAGGCAGTCCAAGGTAGAATTTAATAAAATAAAAAATTCCAACCTATAAGTATTGACAATAGCGCAACTTTTGTAAAACAAAAGTAGACAATGATGTCAGGTAGGAAGAACATAATGTTTTGTGGAGATAAATTGAACACAAMGGGTCGTGAAGATCAACAATTCCAGTGGTCCAGGGCATATAATAATTACTACAAGTCTCTTTCTCTGACCGAAAAGAAAACAAACCTAATCTGTACCTCAAGAATAGCATTAGTGGGTTGTGTCCCAGAGGTGACTGACATGAAATAGATTGTTCAATGGTGAAAAGATAAATTCGTCTCTGAACAAAGAATAATTCAAATCCAAGGTAATCAACCCATTTCTCTAGCTCCTTCAACATTCTCTAAAATGCTATGACTCCCTGCACGAACTATGCGATTCAAGAGCAAGGAAGCCCACGAATTTTTGAAGCAACATAAGGGATTTAACAGATTTATGAGAAATTACTTGGAAGATCCAACCTGTAACCAAAACTTCCAGAATTGAGGTAAATCCGTTAAAATACCCATACAAAGAATTTGCATGGTTATTTGCGGGCATTATTGATTTGGAATCTACTATGTTTGTATCAAGAAATGTTATATATGATATGCTTTATTCCCTGCATGAAAAAGCCATCATTGATTGGGGTTATCTCATCTCAAGTGAAATATCCTTCCAACTGAATAACCTCAGAAAGACTGAAAAGTTTTATATGACTTCTTACCTCATTTTTTCCATTGCTTATGGTCATTTTTTTGAATATTTTCCATGGGAAACACATGTTGATTTTAAGTTTGAACCAGTCTATGCATGGTATTCGGTCTTATACAAACATAAATCCCAATAGAGTTTCTATCTAGTTCATAACAACTTCATTTCATAATTCAATTTTTTTTATATTTGGATAGAGCACATCAAGGTTATCCCTAGAAGAAAAGGCCTTTCTCTCTGGAAAAGGGGTATATGAATTGTCTGAAGAATTTACTATAATTAGATTATTTGGTAGTAAGGAGAAGCCTTTCCTTTTACCATTCTATACATTAGATAAAATCTTTGTCGGATAAGTATGCAAACAATACAAGACTTGTGCCCACTTCTTCCATGAGAAGAGGAAAAAGCAATTTATACCCATACCATGGAAAATTGGGAATTGCATTGTTAATCATATAACTCACCTTAATGAATTGGCAGGACATCATGAACATATGGGTTTGAGGGAAGACAAATTTGTTGAAGGTTTCGATCCAGACAACAAATTTACTACACATATGCAGTTAATTGGGTATTCTTCACAATTCATTAGAATTGAACAGTTTCAAGGGGGTGGCAAAGACAACTTGGATCTCAAAGAATTAGCAGCCTACCAAATGTCAAACAAAACGAAAGAAGTAAACAACACAAATGAAAGACACATGCGACATGGTGGAGGAACAACAAATCAAAACCCCAATTCATCAACAACATACCAAAGAAGCACTCCATCAAGAATGAAGAGTATAACCAGTGGAATGGATACTAGAAAAACATCAGTTGGAGGCTCATATGATGATGGAGATAAAGGCCCGTTGAGGAAAAGTCTCGAGAAAACACATATTGCATACACTCATGTGAAAATAAAAAGAAATATATCATAAGAAGACCTAAACACACGAGAAGTCCAAGAAATTCCTCATGCAATGGACATGGATGAGCTCATTGAAGAACCTGGATGGTCTATGCAGAGGTTGTTAGAAAAAAAGAGAAAATGATAATGTTATGATGTCCCAAGATTGTAAAATATTTGAAGAGGAATCTATCACTCTACATCACGTGACATACAATCATGAAACTAAGCAATTATTGTTGGAAAAATTTAATACCAAGAATAAAAAGTCATCAGAACGATGGAAATCTTCAATTGATTTGGATGGATTAGCACCATCCAAAATTGCATACTTTCGTGGAGCTAGTGGAGATGCATTAAGACAATTAAATTGATAACATGGAAAAAGAGAATTTGGAATTAAAGAAGTGGATAAAAGAGTTAGAACTTGATTTGGTACCAGGGCCATTATTTCTAGAACCTTTGAGTTCGATTCAACCTACATTTGAATTAGAGGATATTCCTATAACCACCCCATCGTTACGACTACAATCGAAGCAGAAGTGCAATGTTTATTTTATTTTTATTTTTTTGGGCAAGAAGGTGGCGACGACAATAGTTTAACCACACCACTGACGACGAACGCAAGCATGCAGTCCAGGCAAAAAGAAACTATGACTCCACTCATGGGCACAGGGGCAACTGGGCGAAACAAGCGTAGGACAACAAGGAGAAATGACTACCCGCCCGACGCAAACATGACCACACCTACAAGCTAAGGGAAAACATCCCCATCCCAACACAACGGACTTGATGATCAAGATTGGAACCTCAAGGCGCATGAACCCAACACATTAAGTCGTTCAACACATGCACCAAAAGAAACTTACAATGCTCGACAACACTCATTCGGAAGGCACCGATTCCGGCCAAATTTTCATTCGCTGGTATCAAACAGGGCATGCTATGATCCCCTTATCAGGAATCATGCCGTCCCTAGATGATAGGTGCAACGATAAAACTGGCACAAACATAATCTGTCTGGACCATGGACTCAAGAGAAACCCACGTGCTAGGAGACCAAAAAGATGACAAGAAGACTGTACTCACGCACCCCAGTATCAGATCATCAAGACGCAAGACGACTATCCGAGGGACTTCTCGGTTCCTACAATCCATCATGAGTTTTAAAACAACTAATACCAATTGCCAAAAAAATAAATAGTTCACCTTAAGGCACACGATTACGTCATTGCATCAACAGTGGTCCGAACATGGTGAAATTTACACTATTATTAAGCAAGGCACCTTCAAGTACCTGAAACAATCTAAAAATAAGTAAAGAATTTGTCGTGACATAAAGTGTTAATACCTAAAACTTATTATATATCTCATTTAAAATAACTAAGGTGAATTCTTTAATCCATCCATTAAATTCGTTACATCATTACATCTTACTATACCTTCCCTTCCTATAAAAATGGTTTCTTTTATAATAAAAGGGATTTTATCCCTATTTCCTTTCCTAACTCTTAATCTGTACTATAACTATTATAGGATTTTATGCTGTGTGCGGTGTAGGCTTCTTAAATTATCAAAATCATCTTCAATCACCCTAGCTTTTACAATTATACTCAAGTATCAATTTAATATTAATAAATGATATGATTGTAGATAAATTTTAAAATAGAATTAATTATGTTGCAGAGTTGAGGTTTGAATATTTATGACACATCTAATTTCTGTAAATTAAACTTGATGTAAACTCAATCCTGCTTAAAACATCAACCAATAAATTATATACATATGCATAAATTATTGATGTGTCAAGTAACCGTTAAAGTTATTTCTGATATTGATTAAATAATGCATATTTTCCCTCTAAGCGATAATGAGCCTTTTATTTATTTAAAATTTAAAAAGATACTGATCAATTGCATACCATTCATGTCAATATAAATAAAATATGACAGTGAATCTCCTATTCTATAGACATTATTTTTCTTTAACACTATTTTCCAATTACAATGATTTCAACGGGGATAATCATTACTTTGTGCTCATTATGGATTCTGGAATCATTACATGGATACCATTAAAATTGCTGAATTTGATAGTACTTGGAGCTACTGCAGTCAATAAATCGCCATTAATATGATTACTGGGCAAACTGCAACCTTGAATTCATTATTGTGGTGATAACGACGAGAAATAAATGGCACGCCTATAATCGCAAAAATCATTTTAATACTTTCTTACATTACGTCGATAACCAAGTTAGGGACTCGACATAACACACAGCCATAAAAATCGCCGCCATACATGCATACACACAATCAGCAAGGTAAAACACACGCTGACACACATTCATCCAGTAAAACGCACATAGGCACACACTCAACAACTAAAACACATGCAGGCAGTAAAATCGTAATGACTCAGGCCTGAACAAATAATCAAAACGTAGGTATACACTATACCAATCACTATCAATTTAGAATTAAATCAAAGTCACAATCATAAATGTAAAACGCTGACAACTGTGTTACTTCCTCTGTCCAAGAAGTGGCCATCCAAAAATAAATTGCTGTCACCAGTGAACAAGGTTGCAGTTGAAATGCAAGCAAACGCAGAGTGATGAGTTCGCTATAAAAAAATGTTGTCTTTAATAATACTCGCTGTAAAAAAAATGAAAGCACATAAAGATTGGCCGAGCGAGAAATGATTTTGTAGAGTGATGATATCGCTGACTAAAAGGGGTTTAACAACTATAAAAGGGAATTAGCGGGGAGTTGGATATAAATCGCTGTCAAAACATAAGAAAAGAAAAACACAACGATTACAACATATGTAAAACATAGTGAATGCAACGTTGTTTGTGTATTGAATGCTGTCTAATTTTTTTTTCGTTCCCAGGTTAACAAACATAGTCAACCAAGGGGTAATTTTGTTGCCTGTTAATCAAGACTATCAACCGCCGACTGTACAAGTTATATCATTTATGAGGGTAAACTTGCTTCTGAGAATTAAATTCATGCTAGATAGTCAAATCGTTGTGGAAAGTTAGAATAGTTTTCCAGATAGTAAATCACAGTCAGCAAAATGTAAATTGTAGCCCATAAACCCAACAAGCACTGGGATTGGTGTAATAACGCAGATGCATAAAAATAAAGCGTAGACAACATTAAAAGAAATGCAACGGTACCCATTCACATGAAGGCGGAAGAAAAATCAATCATCCAAGAACAATCAATAGGGGTAGACGACTGACAGGAACCTCCTTCACTCATCATCCATGCACAGAAAAGTAGGGCGTTGAGATCCATAGGTCTATTGATGCCGAAGCGACGACCATAGATCAGGCTCCTAGCCGACTACTCAGGCATGGACTAATGAGCTAGGGACGAAGGAAAAAATAAACCGCAATCATCACAAATCAATAAACCATAGGATGGTCAAGACATGCAGTGATCGAAGGACATGGGAATCAATCGACATCGAGCTAAAGGCTATGGGGGAAATTTCAGTCATCAACTAGAATGCTAAGACAATCATTTTCCTTACCCAATTAAATATGTAGAAATAAAAGCATAAATCGTACTAACAATCTACCACACAGAAATAAAGGAAGTGTACCGTTTCCCAATCACCCACTCTGAGTTGATGTCCCGCGCGCTTCGTGCAACTACCGCTTGCCGACCGATGAGACTTCACCGGTACCTCCCAGCCAATGCTAGGGGTACTCTTCTTCCCCCTTAGCCCTCGAGCTGCAAAGGGGCCACGCACACTAACCAGAGAATCAACTATCTCCTAGCTTGCCTCACAAGGCCGAGCTACCACTCCTCACCAAGCTGGGTATCCCAACTCCCACAAGCTAAGTCAGTCAAGTATAAGTTTCTGCATCGTAACGTTACGCAAACAGAAGAGATCCATCATCCTTCTCCTCCCTCCATTATATAGAGTTTCGAAGTCCTTTACTTTCCCAAAATCCCATTTAATTTAAAGTTTAATAAATTAATTCATAATAATCCTTTCCCGTACATGTGTCACCCATCCCTTTCATTCCTCCATAAATTAATTTCATTCATTAATTAATTACCCTTATTTCCCTCACCCACCTAAAGTCATTCCTAGCATCGCTCCTAGGTGTCCCCATATTCTCTTACAAGTTTTAATGACTTTCCCCCTTATTAATTTACTAGTTGAGTTCAATTTAGAAGGTTCTTTAATGCTAGATACCTTACTAAGTTAGACTCTCTGCTTTTTCCTTGTGTTTCCCCTTTCTTTTTATGTTTCCTACTTTTTCCTAGTTTCCTAATTATTTTAGATTTCCCTCTTTCCCCTTTTTATTTAAACTCAAAAAGGCATGTGCAGAACTTACCCTTTTTCCCTTTAATGAATTAAATTTTTAATTAGCATAATATAGTAAAACAATTATTTCCCCTTTTTAAATTTTTATCCTTAAAGATTTTTATAAATCAAAGTAATTGCTTACCCCCTTCTTGTCACAAGATTAATGAAGATTATCATTATTATTTATTATACACACACACACACGCACACACATATTTTAATAAGTAGATAAATTTTTTATCACAAGTATAATTTAGACCTAGACTTTATCTTTCTAGGCTGGGTGACATTTTATTAGGGGAAAAGTTTTAAATCTTCTTTAACACGTTATTTGTCCTAAAGCTATCTAGGTTTATCCAATTATTAAATAACAACGCAACATGCCCTTCATGACACACTAGGTGCTCCAAGGGCGCCACTCGCCTCTTTCTGTTTCTCTTGCATGACTTGCCCTTTAGGATGCACTACGTGCTCCAAGGGTGCCACTCACTTCTTTCCATTTTTCTCGTGCGACGTACCTTTTAGGACACACCATGTGCTCCAAGGGTGCCACTCGCCTCTTGATTGACTTGGTAGACATAAAAAACTTCTAGAGTCAATACTCTGCCAGGTGATCTTGTGGAAGACTAAGGGCCTCTAAGGAATAATGCCCCTGCCTTATTGCGCGCCCCTTAGAATCATCATGAGCGACTGTCGCAATCGGCCCTCATGGCATCGTGGGTCTTCTCGAACTAGGTAGTCGTTAACCTATAGTTCGAGCCACGGCGGGAGTGCTAGTAGGCTGTGGCAGGGCTTCTGTCCACACCTCTCCCTCAACATCTCTGGTAGTCGTGCATGACCCCTTTACTCCACATGTGAGTCTAGTCAGCAAGCTATTGTTAGCCTGCATCATCAATGAATCATGTCAGAAATATATCCATATCATATAATCTAATTAGATGCACTAATATCACATATAAAACAATCAAACCCCAATGGTTCACTCCCCAAATCAATCCGGAGTCCAAGGGGTTCCATCGATGCCTCTGCATCCTCGAGGTCCAAAATCTTTCACACTCAGGAAAATCGAGTCAATAGAACCTCTCTATGTCAATGCAACATAATAACATTTCATCAATTCACAATGCCTCATAATCATAATCAAATGCCCAAAAGTATAATAATCTGGATCACTTGCGAGCAAGTGTCCTCAAAGAATAAGTTTGTTCAGTGCGCGCAAGAGCAGAATGTTACATACACCCCCTCTTGGTCTAAACTTCGTCCTGAAGTTTCATAGTATATAAGTGCCGAAATAAAGTGTATCACAGTATCAGAAGTCTATCTATCAAACAAAAATGGAAACTACTGCCGCATATCATATGCGTCCTCCCAGGTTGCCAAGTGCAGACTATAATTGTCCCACTGGACCTTGATCTGATCTATTGTTCGACGTCATAGCTGTCGAATGCGATGATCCAAGATGCGGATCGACTCAACCGTGAGTGCCCCCTCGTCCGATACCTGCAAGGAACTCATGTCAATAATGTGCATAGGATCACTAATATAATGTCTCAAAATAGATACGTGAAAAACATTATGCATACGCCTCAAAGAATCAGGCAAAGCTAGTCGATAGGCCATGGGCCCCTTTCTTTCCACGATATCGAAAGGTTCGATGAACCTAGGAGAGAGTTTAGCTCCGTTTCCAAACTTGATCGAACTCTTATGCGGTTTTACCTGCAAGAAGACTTGATCGCCAACCTCGTAACTACGGCCGACACAGTGCGCATCGACATAACTCTTCTGTCGATCCCGCGCTTATTTAATCCTTTGTATTATTGTTTGCATTTTCTCTTCCATTTCTTGGATCGCTTCTGGTCCCACCAGGACCCTGTCCTCAAGCTGATCCCAACTCAAAGGTGTTTGACATGGTCGCCCGTAAAGAAACTTGAAAGGTGCCATCTTAATCGTGCTTTGGTAACTGTTGTTATAAGCGAATTCTGTCAGAGGTGAGAATTATTCCCAACGCTTTTGTTGGTCCATCACGTACATGCACAACATGTACTCCAAGTTATGGTTCATTTGTTCGGTTTTCCTGTCAGTCTCCAGGTGATACGCAGTACTGAAGTTAAGTTGGGTTCCCAAGGCCTCTTGGAAACTCGTCCAAAATCGTCCAGTAAACACCTATCCTCAATCAGATATAATCCTATTAGGCATGCCATGCAGCCTCACAATCTCACTGATGAAAACTCTAGCTATGTCAGGTGCCTGATACGTCGTATGCATAGGAATAAAATGAGCACTCTTCGTTAGAGTGTTGACTAATATGAAAAACAAATCGTGTCTCCTTGCCTCCAGTGGAAATCCAACAATAAAATCCATTGAAATAACCTCCCATTTCGATTCTGGAATAGCGTGTGGCTGTAGTAATCCTGCTAGATGTCTATGTTTAGCCTTTACTTGCTGACATTCTATACATCTGGCCACATAGTTGACAATGTTTTCCTTCATTCCTTTCTAGAAGAATAAGGGTCTAAGGTCCGCCCTCATCTTCGTGACTCCCGGGTGAGCCATGTACACTGCTATATGAGCCTCGCTTAGGATCAAGCTCCTCAACTCATCGTTCGGTGGTACATAAATCCAATTTCTAAACCTCGATAATCCATCATCATCAAATGTAAATCCTTCAAATCTTAGTGCCATCATTGTGTTTTGTCTGATATAACCCTCGACCTCTTTGTACTAGTCATCGTCATGCTGTAAAGTTAGAATATTTTCACGTAGATTCGTCTGAAGTGGCATCACCAAAAAGATGCGTGGTCTCCGACTCAATGCATCCGCCACTCGGTTCACTGTTCCTTTTATGTAAGTAATATCGAAGTCATAATCGCTAAGAAATTTTGACCAACACCATTGTCACGTGTTCAGGTCGCTTTACGTAAAGATGTGTTGTAGTCCACAATGGTCCGTTTTTAGTTCAAATTTTCGTCCAACAATGTAGTGTCTCCAAAACTTCAAGGCATATATGATGGCTAACAACTCCAAATCATGCATCACATAGTTCTCCTCATGCCTTCTCAGTTTCCTCAAGATGTAAGAGATCACTCGTCCGTCTTGCATCAGGACTTCGCCTAAGCCTTCCTTGGATGCATCAGTGCATACCAAGAAGTCTGCATCCATGTCAGGGACTTTTAGTATCGATGTTGTTGTCAATAGCTCTTTGAGACTCCCAAATGCTTCCACACATTTCTTGGTCCAAACAAACTTCTTGTTCTTCTTCTGCAACTTCGTGATCAGATTTTCTATCTTCGAAAATCCCTCGACGAATCGTCGATAGTATCTTGCTAAACCCATGAAGCTACGCACTTCCTGGACATTCGTCAGTGCAGGACATTCCATAATAGCCTCGAGCTTTGTTGGATCCACGACGATACCTTCGCCGAAGATGACATGCCCTAAGTAGTGAATCTTCGATTGATAAAATGAGCATTTGGACAACTTCCCATACAATTTGTGCTCTCACAAACACTGTAGTACCAAGTGCAAGTGCTCATCATGCTCCTCTATCGTTCGAGAGTAAATCAAAATATCGTCAATGAATACTTGGACAAACTTGTCCAAGTACTCGCGGAACACCCCGTTCATCAAGCTCATAAATACGCTTGGGTGTTTGTCAGTCCAAATGGTAAAACAATAAACTCATAATGTCCAAACCTCGTCTTAAAGGTGGTTTTAGGAACATCATCCTACTTGATCCGTAACTGGTGATACCCTGATCGCAAATCGATCTTTGAGAACACTGTCGCACCCTTCATCTGATCAAACAGATCATCTATCCTCGGCAACAGATACTGATTCTTGATCGTTGCCTTGTTCAATTGACGGTAATCAATGCAGAGCCTCCACAACCCATCCTTCTTTCATATGAAAATAACAGTCGCATCCGATGGTGACACACTTGGACGTATCAGTCCCAGGTCCAACAATTCTTTTAGTTGCATTCTCAACTCCTGTAACTTCGGGGTTGACATACGATATGGAGTTCTCTCTATCGGTTCATTCCTTGGTTTTAGGTCCATAGTAAACTCCAATTCCCTCTCCGACGAAATCCCAGGAAACTCCTCTGGGAAGACGTCCACAAACTCTCTCACCACAGGAAGGTGTTCTAGACCTTCCGCTACTCCCTTCTTGTCTAACACAAGGATCACATAAATCTTGCACCCCTTGTGCATGCTCATCCGTAGCTGCAAGGAAGAGATGAACCTCAGAGAAACTCCCTAGTTCTGACCTGCAATCATGCGTCTTTGCCCCTCATCATCGACCAAGCTCAATTTTTTCGTCTTACAGTTGAGTATCGCCTCATGTGATTCCAACCAGTCCATACCGATCATGATGTCATAAGATCCTAAGTTCATGACGTACAGTTTGGACCTGGTGACAAACTCTCCCAGTGTGAGGGTGCAGTCCATAACCTTTCCTCCATCCCTCTGTTTGGCTCCTAAAGCCATCTCTACAAAGCTAAACTCATCCTGTTCGACTACCTTTACCTTAATCATTTTTAGCACTGCACCTGAAATGAAACTCTTGGTAGCATGAGGATCTATCAAAATACTAAGGGTTTGGTCAGCGATGGTACCTGACATCTCGAGCACAGTCGACTGGTGCTCTGCCTGATGGTTATTCACCGCTGCATGAATCCAATGGGCCTTGCCCATATCTCCCATGGTAGTGGATCTGATTGATCCAGATGTTCTAGTCCTTTCCACAGGGCAGTCACGCTGGTAGTGTGGCTCCCCACATGTCCAACACCTTCTTCGATCTAGTACTCCTGGTACCTGAAGTAGAAGATGATGACCCACCAGCCTGGAATCCTGGTCTGTTCTACTGAACAGGCCTAAACTGCTGCTGCTGCGGTTGA
The DNA here is from genome assembly GCA_032191745.1 of Picea mariana. Lineage (NCBI taxonomy): Eukaryota > Viridiplantae > Streptophyta > Pinopsida > Pinales > Pinaceae > Picea > Picea mariana. The sequence goes on along the minus strand of JASDQU010101794.1, from coordinate 431,200 downwards.
CGCGACTGCTGATGTTGTGGTCCCCGATAAGGTGTCTGCTGTTGAGGCGTTGGTCACTGAGGTGTAGTAAAAGTGGATCCCCTCTGGAAGCCACGATATCCTGGCATATGTCTGGCTGGTGTCTGATGCTGCTGCACACCCAATGACACCTGCCATGCTGGTTTCGCTGGAGTTCTGCTCTGACCCCTGCTGATAAGATCCTCCTCTTCTATGAGGGCCTTCTGGATGACATCATGCAAGGTTTGAGGCATCAGAATCCTAACCTTTTCACATATGATGCCATTAAGGTCGAACATGAACCTGTTGACCTTAAGTTTCTCAGTATTAAGATGCAGAGAATATCGGAGCAGCTCCATGAAACGAGCCTCGTACTCGGGCACCATACGACCGCCCTGTTGTAAGGCATTGAACTCGTTGAGCTGACGCTCAATGAATTCCTCTAATAGGTACCTCTCTCAGAACCATTCCTTGAAAAATTTCCATGACACGTCTTCGATGACCATGTTCAGTTGTGGTAGGAGCGTCTTCCACCATAGAAGAGTGCTCCCCTTCAGTTGAAAGACCACCATGCAGACCTTCATGTTGAAGGTATAGTTGCGAAGTGAAAAGCACATTTCCATATTCTCCAACCATTCCTCGGCGACTGCGCTGTCTGGGGCACCAAAGAAATCGAGAAATTTGACTTTCTCGAGTTCACGGTGAATGCTACCAGTGCTGACTAGAGCACACGGTGGACCCTCAAGGGGTGCCAACATCCTGGCCTCATCTCTATCCAAATGGATGATCAGTGCCTCAGACATCTGCTAAAAAGACCTCATCATTCCAACCACATCACCCACTGCTATCTGCTCCTGCTCGACAACCTATTCGTCGCCCTAGGGGTTGGACCCCTCAGGCGTGGATACTGTTGGAGGTGTCGCGCCTCCTCCCCTAGCACCCCGTCGTCTACCTCTGCGACATCCTCTAACCATGATTACCTGCATGAATACAAGTCAACTTAATTAGCAACATTATAATCAAATACCCAATAAACGAAAGCTGCAGTGATCCCAAGTCGCGGGTTGAACCCGCTCTGATACCATATGTAACCACCCCATCGTTACGACTACAAAGAAAGCATAAGTGCAAAGTTATTATTATTATTATTAATTTTTTTGGGGCAAGAAGGTGATGACGACAACAGTTTAACCACACCACTGACGACGAACGCAAGCATGCAGTCCAAGCAACAAGCAACTATGAATCCACTCACGGGCACATGGGCAACTGGGTGAAACAAGCATAGGACAACAAGGAGAAATGAGTACCCGTTCGACGTAAACATGATCGAGCCTACAATCTAAGGGACAACATCCCCATCCCGACACAATGACCTTGATGATCAAGACTGGAACCTCAAGGCGTGTGAACCCAACACATTAAGTCGTTCAACCCATGCGCCAAAACAAACTTACAACGCTCGACAACACTCATCTAGAAGGCACCGATTCCGGCCAAGTTTTCATTCGCCGCTATCCAATAGGGCGTGCCATGATCCCCTCATTAGGAATCATGCTGTCACCAGATGATATGCGCGACAATAACTCTGGCGCAAACATAATCTATCTGGACCATGGACTCAAGAAAAACCCACGCGCTAGGAGACCAAAAATATGACAAGAAGATTGTACTCACACACCCCAGTATCAGATCGTTAAGATGCAAGATGACATATTTAAATTAAATTGCACAACTATCTGAGGGACTTATGGGTTCCTACAAGCCATCATGAGTGGTAAAACAACTAAGACCACCGCCAAAAAAAAAAAAAAGTTCACCTTAAGGCACACGATTACGTCATTGCATAACAGTGGTCCGAACATGGTGTAATTTACACTATTATTAAACAAGGCACCTTCAGGTACCTGAAACAATCTAAAAATAAGTAAGGCATTTGTTGTGACATAAAGTGTTAATACCTAAAACTTATTATATATCTCATTTAAAATAACTAAGGTGAATTCCTTAATCCATCCATTAAATTCGTTACATCATTACATCTTACTATACCTTCCCTTCCTATAAAAATGGTTTCTTTTATAATAAAAGGGCTTTTATCCCTATTTCCTTTCCTAACTCTTAATCCATACTATAACTATTATAGGATTTTATGTTGTGTGCGGTGTAGGCTTCTTAAATTATCAAAATCATCTTCAATCACCCCATCTTTTACAATTCTACTCAAGTATCGATTTAATATTAATAAATGATATGATTGTAGATAAATTTTAAAATAGAATCAATTATGTTGCAGAGTTGAGGTTTGAATATTTATGACACATCCAATTTCTGTAAATTAAACTTGATGTAAACTCAATCCTGCTTAAAACATCAATCAATAAATTATATACATATGCATAAATTATTGATGTGCCAAGTAACAGTTAAAGTTATTTATGAAATTGATTAAATAATGCATATTTTCCATCTAAGTGATAATGAGCCTTTTATTTATTTAAAATTTAAAAAGATACTAATCAATTGCATACCATTCGTGTCAATATAAATAAAATATGACAGTGAATCTCCTATTCTATAGACATTATTTTTCTTTAACACTATTTTCCAATTACAATGATTTCAACGGGGATAATCATTACTTCGCGCTCATTATGGATTCTGGAATCATTACATGGCTACCATTAAAATTGCTGAATTTGACATTACTTGGAGCTACTGCAGTCAATAAATCGCCATTAATATGATTACTGTAAATACTACAACCTTGAATTCGTTATTGTGGTGATAACGGTGAGAAATAAATGGCACGCCTATAATCGCAAAAATCATTTTAATATGATGCAGGAGCATCACAAGGGCGTGCAAGCATAGTCAGTAGCGAGACAACACGGAGATAAGAGACAGCTGGAAAAGCACCGAGCACATTTTTTGAAAATGTTTTGAAATATTAATGAAGTCATTAAGTGGAGACATGCTTGTATAGTTGTAAAAGGACCTTGAGCGATCCGCTCTCGTCCATAGTAGATAGGAGCCTTTATGCGTAATGAATGTAGGTAGATAGAATTTAATTCTAGATTAGACAATTTTAGAGCGCAAGAGGGAAACGGGATATAGACACCCTCATTGTATAGTTGTAAGATTATTATGAGCATAGAGCATAGAGAAGAGAGCAGAGAGCTGTTGTTGAAAACACCCATGTACAGAGATTTGAATTAATAGAAAGAGCTTCGATTCAAATTCATGGTGTCGTATTTGTTCTCTATGTATGCCTGTTGAATGTTATGCTCATGGATGTTTACTTTCTGTTACACATTTTCTTTTATGCTATGTATGAATGATTTCTTGTTAAATGTATGAAATCTGAGAGAGAGAAAGAGTAAGGGAAATGAGTTTCAATTGATTTTCTATCTGAGCGAGAATTCTTGCAAGGAGTGCATTGACAAAGGGTTCAGAGGTTTGTCTCTGAAAGCTCAGATAAGATAGCTTTTGTTCTCATTTCCTCAGAAGTGCAGTTAGGCACAGAAGCCGTGCAAAGTGTGCGCAGGCCGAGAGTAGTTTTAGGGTTTGTAAGACCTGGAGGACTGTTGAGAGACTGTTGTTGCAAGGAGTACGCAGAGTCGAAGGACTTCAATTATTTGAAGTAATTGAAGAATTTACCGCAAGGAGTGTGTGCAGGAGTCTTCTTTAAGACTCAGGGTTGGAGAAATCTCAGGAGGGATAGAGTCTTCGCAGTTGTCGAAGAAAAACACAGAAGTTTGGTGCCTTGAGGCGTTGAAAGGAGGTGTCACAAGTTTGTGTTGTAGGCGGTTAAGTTTCGTGGCAAAACACTTTGTTTAAGAGTGCGGAAGTTCTTAAAGGGAGAAGCAGACGGTCGAGATTCTCCATAGAGAATTCTCGAAGTCCCGCGAGCTGTCAGATCTCGTGAAGGAGCAAGGAGATTATGGTGGTCGTTTTCTGCAAGCGGAAGCTCAGGAGAGAGAGGGCTGTAGATTCATGCCAATGAGGACCGTTGGATCTACTCGTGAAATTCCATTTCAGGGTTTCGTGGGTGGAAGGACCGAAGCTTCAACGTTTGGATTCGCGAAATTGTGAAGTCTGAGGTGGTCCCGTAGAAGAGACAGGTGGACACGTGTCGTCTATTCAAAGAAGTCAATACCTGATTGACCTCTTGTGTCTCGGGGATTCGTGAGACAAGAGTCGAGAGTTCGACATCGAAACTCATGAAGCAGTGAGAAGCAAAAAGTGATAGAGTTAGGCCTAGCCGGTGGTCACGCGCGGAGGGCGCTGGCAAGAGAAGGAGCGTGCCCGTATCGGCATTTTGGGTATCGTGAGATTTGGAAGCAAGAGTTGTGGGACCCGAAAGGTAGAAGGGACATAGAACTTGAGCTTTGGATATCTCGAGTTCCTGGGTCGCGAAATCGCGCTGACCGTCAGATCAAAGGGAAGATCCAGAATTGTCGATTGCTATTCGGGGAGGTGGAACATTAAAGTTCCAACATTCTTTTCGGAACTCGGCATATCGGTGTTTGGAGGTCTGAAGGCACATAGTGCTTGACCACAGGGACTCACGAACTGCGAGGTTCGATCTCTCGAAGTGTGAAGGGAGATTCATGAGGTTTTCTGTGGGTGCAGATTTCCCGAAAGGGAAATAGAAGAGCCAGTTTGAGAGAGCTCTTCGGGCCAGAGGAGAAGAACAATCCGGTGTGCGTGGACTTCCGACCTGCGGGTTGGTAGGGCTGCGCCATAATACTTTCTTACATTACGACGATAGCTAAGCTAGGGACTGGGCATAACACACAGCCGTAAAAATCGTCGCCATACACGCAAGCACACAATCAACAAGGTAAAATGCACGTAGGCACACACTCAGCCAGTAAAACGCAGGCACGCACACACTCAGGTAGTAAATCGCATGCAGGCAGTAAAATAGTAATGACTCAAGCCTGAACAAATAATCAAAACGTAGGTCTACACTATACCAATCACTGTCAATTTATAATTAAATCGAAGTCACAATCATAAATGTAAAACACTGACAACCGTGTTACTTCCTCTGTCCAAGAAGTGGAGATCCAAAAATAAATCGTTGTCACCAGTGAACAAGATTGGAGTTGAAATGCAAGCAAACACAGAGTGATGAGTTTGCTATAAAAAAATTGTTGTCTTTAATAATACTCTTTGTAAAAAAAAATGAAAGCACATAAAGATTGGCCGAGCGAGAAATGAGTTCACAGAGTGATGATATCGCTGACTAAAAGGGGTTTAACAACTATAAAAGGGAGTTAGCAGGGAGTTGGATATAAATCATTGTCAAAAGATAAGAAAATAAAAACACAACGATTACAACATATGTAAAACACAATGAAAGCAACGCTATCTGTGTATTGAACACTGTCTAATTTTGTTGTCATTCCCAGGTTAACAAACATAGTCAACCAAGGGGTAATTCTATTTCCTTTTAATCAAGACTATCAACCGCTAACTGTACAAGTTATATCATTTCTGAAGGGTAAACTTGCTTCTAAGAATTAATTTCATGCTAGATAGTCAAATCATTGTGGAAATTTAGAATAGTTTTCCAGATAGTAAATCCCAGTCATCAAAATGTAAATCATAGCCCATAAACCCAACAAGCGTTGGGATTGGTGTAATAATGCAGACGCATAAAAATGAAATGCAGACAACATTAAAAGAAACGCAGCGGTACTCGTTCACATGAATGCGCAAGAAAAATCATTCATCCAAGAACAATCAACAGAGGTATATGACTGGCAAGAAGCTCCTTCGCTCATCATCCACGCACACAAAAGCAGGGCATTGAGATCCATAGGTCTATTAACACCAAAGCGACGACCGTAGATCAGGATCCTGACCGACTGATCAGGCATGGACTGATTATCTAGGGACGAAGGCAAAAATAAACCGAAATCATCACAAATCAATAAACCATAGGACGGTCAAGACATGCAGTGATCGAAGGCCATGGGAATCAATCAACATTGAGCTAAAGGCTATGGGGAAAATTTCAGTCATCAACTAGAATGATAAGACAATCATTTTCCTTACCCAATTAAACATGCAGAACTAAAAGCATAAATCATACTAACAATCTACCACGCAGAGATAAAGGAAGCACAACGTTTCCCAATCACTTGCTCTGAGTTGATGTCCCGCATGCTCCGTGCAACTCCCCCTTGCCGATCGATGAGACTTCACCGATACCTCCCAGCCAACGCTAGGGGTAATCTTCTTCCCCCTTAGCCCCCCAAGCTGCAAAGGGGCCATGCACACTAGCCAGAGAATCAACTAGCTCCCAGCTCGCCTCGCAAGGCCGAGCTACCACTCCTCACCGAGATGGGTATCCCAACTCCCACAATCTAATTCAGTCAAGTATAAATTTCTGCTGCGTAACGTTACGCAAACAAAAGAGCTCCATCATCCTTCTCCTCCCTCCATTATATAGAGTTTCGAATTCCTTTACTTTCCCAAAATCCCATTTAATTTAAAGTTTAATAAATTAATTCATAATAATCATTTCCCGTACATGTGTCACCCATCCCCTTCATTCCTCCATAAATTAATTTCATTAATTAATTAATTACCCTTATTTCCCTCACCCACCTAAAGTCATTCCTAGAATCAATCGCTCCTAGGTGTCCCCATATTCCCTTACAAGTTTTAATGACTTTCTCCCTTATTAGTTTACTAGTTGAGTTCAATTTAGAAGGTTCTTTAATGCTAGATACCTTACTAAGTTAGACTCTCTATTTTTTCCTTATGTTTCCCCTTTCTTTTTATGTTTCCTGCCTTTTCCTAGTTTCCTAATTATTTTAGATTTCCCTCTTTCCCATTTTTATTTAAACTCAAAAAGGCATGTGCAGAACTTACCCTTTTTCCCTTTTTCCTTTTAATGAATTAAATTTTTAATTAGCATAGCATAGTAAAACAATCATTTCCCCTTTTTAAATTTTTATCCTTAAAGATTTTTATAAATCAAATTAATTGCTTACCCCCTTCTTGATACAAGATTAATGAAGATTATCATTATTAAAGATTATATATATATATATATATATATATATAGATAATTTTTTTATCACAAGTATAATTTAGACCTAGACTTTATTTTCCTAGGCTGGGCGACATTTTATTAGGGGAAAAGTTTTAAATCTTCCTTAACACGTTATTCTTCCTAAAGCCATCTAGGTTTATCAAATTATTAAATAACAACGTGACGTGCCCTTCAGGACGCACTAGGTGCTCTAAGGGTGCCACTCGCCTCTTTCGGTTTCTCTTGCACGATGTGCCCTTCAGGACGCACTACGTGCTCCAAGGGTGCCACTCGCCTCTTTCCATTTTTCCTGCGCGACGTGCCCTTCAGGACGCACCACGTGCTCCAAGGGTTCCACTCACCTCTTGACTAACTTGGTAGACATCAAAAACCCCTGGAGTCAATACTCTGCCAGGTGATCTTGTGGGAGACTAAGGGCCTCTAAGGAATAAGGCCCCTGCCTTATTGCACGCCCCTTAGAATCATCGTGAGCGACTGTTGTAGTTGGCCCTCACGACATCGTGGGTCTTCTCGAACTAGGTAGTCGTTAACCTACAATTCGAGCCATGACAAGAGTGCTAGTAGGATGTGGCAGGGCTGCTGTCCACACCTCTCCCTCAACATCTCTGGTGGTCATGCGTGACCCCTTTACTCCACATGTGAGTCTGGTCATCAAGCTATCATCAACCTACATTATCAAGAAATCATGTCAGAAATATATGCATATCATATTATCTAATCAGATGCACTAATATCACATATAAAACAATCAAACCCCAATGGTTCAGTCCCCGAATCGATCCAGAGTCCAAGGGGTTCCATCGATGCCTCTGCATCCTCGAGTTCCAAAATCTTGCACACTCAGGAAAATCGAGTTAATAGCACATGTCTATGTCAATGCAACATAATAACATTTCATCAATTCACAACTCCTCATAATCATAATCAAATGCCCAAAAGTATAATAATCCGGATCACTTGCGAGCAAGTGTCCTCAAAGAATAAGTTTGTTCAATGTGCGCAAGAGCGGGATGTTACAATTCCAGAAAGCAGTACAAAATACAAAGGCTCATAAATTTTATTGCAGGATGTAAGAAAATATGTTGGCGATGCCATACATAATAGGATTGACATAATTCAAGGGATTTGGGATCTCGTCCAAATTATTGCTAGATTTTCATCCAGAATACAAAATTTCAAAGAATACTTGCAGAAGGATTTAAAAAATGATGATGAATTTTTTAAGGAAGCTGTAAACACATTTTCAGCCAAAGTCTCAAACTTAAATGAAGCCTGAAGGAAGAAACAAAAACTTCCCTCGCCTTACCGTATGAAATAGATTAATGCATGTTGGCTAAGGAGAATCAAAGAATTAAGAGGAATGATAAATGAAACCGATGTATTAAGGAATAAAAAAAGTGATTTATTTCTTAAAATCATTAATCTAACTAAAGAATTAGATGGTCCCAATTTATTGATGGACCATGATCCTAACCAAAGAATCTTTGATGGGACAACTTAATGAACTAAAAGTTTCTTGGGCTAATTGATTTACCAAAACTATAGAATTTTCTGAAGATGAAATTGAAAAATGGTTAGTTTGGTATATCAATAAGAATGATGAAGTGGATGACACATTGCATCAATCAGAGCTATATTTGAAGGAATTTGAAAATCAATTGTTTGAAATTAAAACAAAACATGAAATTACCATGGTACCTTTAAGAGAGTACATTGAGGAATGGTTGAAAAATGCATTAATCAAAATTACCGAACCGGAAAATCAAGAAAGAGTTACAATGGTTATGCCACCTCAACCACAATATACACCTATAAAGGAGCTAGCTACAATCAAGTAAAGGTTACGAGTTTTATCCATCATAGTGAGTCGAACATTAACTTTACCCTTTCAGCTTTCCCTACATTCATTTCTACTACAATCATTTTTCATATTTCCTTTGTCTTCTTGATATTCATTGGGATTTAGGTTGATTCTTGGTTATCCTTCTTTTATCTTCCAAGTCTTTTCACTTTATGGTCTGTGGGAGCCCTATCCTAGTCCTCTTTGAAGGGATAATGCATTTTATTTTTTTTAAAGGTATTTACCTTTGTATTTAAAGACTCATTATTATTTTGAGACTTCAAGAGAGCTACTTGGGATATTGCATTACTGTATTCTCAAAGAATTTGATCTGAATCTTGAGTTTCCAAATGTTTTATCCAGCATAATCTATTTGGTGCTTTATGGAATGATAATTTAAATTTCTCTTTTAATTGCGGTACATTTCATGTTCTCTCTATTCGTGGATATTGTTCAATGTTCTTATGAATGTTGTGATGGATATATTAGTCCCTTATATTCTGTGTACATCTTATTTATATATGTTGTAAATATTGTAAATATGAGTTTCTTTTAAAACACATTGTCCCCAATCTCAGGTGTTGATTTTTTCTTTTAAAACACCTTGTGAGGTTTATCTTCAATTGTGAAACAATCTTTTAGATCAACATTTTGGAAACCATATTGGGGAGAGAAAAAGGCTGGTTTCACATAGACTAAAATTTATGACTCAACCAAATTTGCGAATTGGTCTTGGAAATCAACAAAGCATATTACACCAATTGTATAATCTAGCTATAACAACAACTAGGACTAGAGCAGAATTATAAAATTCTTGGGAAATTATTACTCGTGAAGAAGAAAGAGAGATTGCAAGAAGACAAAGACAAAGGGTTAGAAATTGAGAAAAATATTGGAAATGTATAAAGGACCAATAACAAGAAGTAGAAGAAAACAACTTTGAAATATTGAAGTTGGGGAAAGTTATGAAAGTGAGAGGAGAGAAATTCAAAGGATGGGCAACAGAGCAGAAAGAAGAAATGAAATCCATGAAAATCAAGAAGAAAGAAGAAATGAAATTCTCGAATATCGAGAAAGACAAAGAATCCCATGGAGAAGGGTAAGGAATAGCCCACTTAATATTTTGGGTGAACAACATCAATTACCTATTCTTCCGCAAGGAGCCTTACCAGTGTTTTCAGGAGACAGAGTAATGGACCCAAAAAGACACATGGATCAATTTTTATCTATGTGTGAAATACATCTAACAGAACACGATGATGTAATGGTGAGAATGTTCCTACAAACATTAATAGGTCCACCCTATGAATGGTATGTATCTTTTCCAACCCAGTCAATTACTTCCTTTGATGATATAGAACTTATGTTTATGACCATGTACACACCTCCAGTCTTGTACCACACTTTATTGACTCAATTAACCCAAATCCATTTGAAGACAGGTGAAAGGATAAGTTATTTCAATTCACGACTTTACAAAGTACTAAATCATATTCCACAAGATCAAAGACCAAACAACCCAGTTATACTCTGTTGTTTAATAATGCTATGCTAGCTAATGTAAAATATGCTATTAGGGCTGATCAAATAAACGATTTAGATGGAGCCATGAGCAAGACAATGGAAATGGAATAATTTATGATAGAAGAAAATTTCGATCCTGAAATTATCCTTGGAAAATTTCAAAGAGAAATGGCTAACCTTACCATAGCAAATCAAGGAGCTTCAGGCTCAAAGAATGTAGAGAAACAATGAATTGGTGGTGGAATATTTCAAAGTGTTATACCATATGTAAGAAACAAAGCAAAGAATCGAGATAGCTTAAATTAATAGAACCATTCGACAAATGAAAAATGAATTGACAAGGTTAAGAAGAGATGCAAACCTTCCTCTAGAAGACTAAAACGTTAGATTTTCTACTCAGGAACAAAGAATGAAGAACAGAGATCAAGATCACCTCGAGATCCAAACCCAAATTATCTTGAATTAGATGAAGTTGTCGTTGAAGGAAACTTTGAATACCTTGACTTGGAGTCAAACACTATGCAAGATGATGGTATAGAATTAGTACATACTGATGAATTGAAACCATTTTACATTTTCAAGGAACAAGATGAATTTGATATTTTGCAAGAAAATGTTGTCCAAACAAGGGCACAAGTAAACAAGTTTAAAACATAAGAGGTTCCAGAAAAAGAGAAGACTAAGTCAGGTCAAGTAGAAACAATGAAGCGACAACCTATTGCTAACCGGACAAAGATTCCACAACCAATGACATGTAATATAATGGATGATCTTTTAAAACTTAGAATTACTTTTCCCTTTGTGGAAGTTGTCAAAATTCCACAACAAAGGGAAAATATGTTGAAAATACTACATGATGCAAATACAAGAATGGAGGTTGCAATTATAAACTGAAAACAACAACACAACTATTATTCAACTAAACCCAAAGCAATGGTTTGACTATTTTACATCACCATAGAAAATCATGAAATCATATTGCAAAATTGTTTGATTGATAGTGGGGCTACCAACAACATTATGCCTTTATCAGTGATGCATGCACACTAGATGGAATGTACCAAACATTATGAGACCGGTGAAATCATTTATGCTATTGAATAGAGAAAAGTCTTGGCTTATGGAGAGATTAAATATTTTTGTGATTGGATAAGTGCAACTCCTCATATCACAATCATTTTCACTATTGTAGTAGTAGATATGCCTCCAACATATGGAGTTGTCCTTGGCAGGGAATGGTCCTCAATGATTGGGGGTTATATCATGAATGATGGAAGTTGTATGATGCTGCAAAATAAATATGGAACAATGGTAATGATCCCCGGAGAAGTATGGAAACCTTTTTCCTTGAGAAGAAAGGAAAGTGAATTGATGAGGAATTATCTTGATGTTGGATTGGGAAACTATGATTTCTTTGATTTAGAACAGATTTTCACTCAAGAGTAGACAAAAGAAAAATACTCTTTTCAAGGATACTGGAAGATGTCCTTTGATGGTGGTGCATGTTTGATGGTGCATGTTCTAAGTTGGGAAATGGAGCATATATTATTTTCAAAATCCCTGAAGCTATTACATATCCTCATGCCATAAGACTTGAATTTCCATGCACTAATATTCAAGATAAATATGAGGCGTTAATTCAAGGTATGATCATTGTCATTCAAATGGAGGTAAAAAACTTAGTAGTCACTAGTGATTCAAAATTGATTATAATTCACGTCAGAATAAAATATAAAGTCAAAAGGGAGAAATTGAAATGTTACACTGAAAGAGTGAGGGAGCTCATGGAATATTTCAAATCTTTTAACATATCATTTATCCCCAGAGAAAAGAATAAAAAAGTTGATGCATTGGCAGTTATTGCATCCCTATTTAATATAGAATATTTACAACAAGAAGGAGCTTATCATGTGAAAACTATTTTTCTACCATCAATCCCAGATAATAAAGAATACTTACAAGTTTTTGAAAGTGATGAATATGTGGTGAATTTTCTCATAGATGATGATACCATAACTGAAGCAAATCCATAAGAGAGTGATAATTTGCAAGAAAAAAATCACAAGTAAAAAACCTTCTCCAAAGAAATATGTCAATTTGGAATCCTTTTTTACGAGAGATTATCAAACCAAAATTTCAAAAACACTCGAAGATCCTTTTGTTAGAAAAGTCCAAGAAATACATAAGATAAACATTGATAATCTTGAATCACCAAGGTATATAAACTTGAGTACCAACTGTACTAAATAAGAGAGGGACAAATACAATCAACTTTTCAAAATTTTCAAGATGTGTTTGCATGGAGTTACAATGATTTAAAGGAATATGATAAATCAATATTCCAACATACAATACCTCTAAAAGAGGGGGCCAAACCTTTCAAACAAAAGTTGAGAACAATAAACCCCAAGATAAAACCTTTTGTAAAAATAGAAATTGAGAAATTAGAAAAAGTTGGCATAATTTCTCCCATTAGACATTCAGATTGGCTTTCAAGTCCAGTAGTAGTTAGGAAGAAGGCTGGTGAGATCTGCTTGTGTGACGATTTTAGGGATATTAATAAAGTCAGTATAAAAGACAATTAACCACTACCAAATATGGAAATGCTTCTTCAACAAGTTACACGGTCTGCACTAATGCCAATGTTAGATGGATTTTCAGGGTATGATTAGGTTATTATAGCTGAGGTGGATAGACCAAAAACAACATTTGTAACACCATGAGGAACTTATGCTTATATCAGAATGCCATTTAGGTTAAAAAATGCAGTTGCAACCTTCCAGAGGGCCATGGATCACACTTTTAAAGATTTTGTAGGAAAGTTCATGGTCGTTTATCAAAGTGACTTAAATTCTTTTCAAAATAAAGAGAGATACACCTCACACACCTTACACAATTTTTCGAGAAATATAAAATATATGGAATACCATTGAATTCAAAGAAATGTTTATTTTCTATAACTGAATGAAAGTTGTTAGGCGATGTTGTAATAAAAGAAGGGGTATACATTGATCCCAAAATAATCAAAGCAATAAATGACCTCAATCCCCTGACATCAAAAAAGGGAGTTCAATCTTTCTTTAGAAAAATAAACTTTGTAAAACGATTTGTTCCCAATTATGATTCCATTGTTAAACCCATCAAAAAGTTGCTAAAGAAAGATCAAGAATTTGAATGGACACCAAAAATTCAAAAATAATTTACAGAAATTAAACTTTCCATCACTGCTAACTCGGTCCTTGTAAGTCTTGATTTTGACAAGGAATTCATATTGTATTCCTTTTCTTCAGATGAAATTGTTGCTTTGATTCTTACCCAGAAAAACCAGAAGTAAGAAGAGTTACAAGTTTCCTTTATGAGTAAAACATTGCATGATTATGAGTTGAACTATTCACCCGTTGAAAAAAATCCCTTTCACTTGTGAAAAAAATTTCCCATTTCAGAACATACATTCTTTCAAATCATGTTATYGCTTATGTTTCACATTCACTAGTTAATATGCTTTTGAACCACCAACTCAAAGAAGGAAGATGGGACAATTGGTTGGCCAAGCTTAAGGAAWATGGCATAGAGATTAAACCATTAAATACTGTCAGAGGACAAGGTCTATGTAAATTCATGATAGGAATTGAAGCTATAAATACTYATTCCATTGATGGATTTAACATTATAATTCAAGAAACAATTTTGGAGAAGTTTGAAGGGTATAAGCATATAATCTTTTATTTAAAAACTGATCAATTTCCTCCAGAAATGTCTTCAAAGGAAAGAAGAAATTTGAAAATGAAAACAAACAATTATGTTCTAGTGTCTGGAGTATTGTTTAGGTGAAATTTTGATGGTATACTATTAAGGTGTTTGGATCACATCAAAGCCATGAAAGTAATTCAAGAGTCCCACAAGGGGATCTGTGGGGGACATTTTTCACCGGTGGTGACATCTCATAAAATCATCTGAGTTGGTTTTTATTGGCCAACGTTATTTAAAGAATCCTATGAATTCATTCTAAACTGCATCCCATGTAGTGTCCCCAAGGCCGAGCCCCATTGCAAATCATGATATATGAAATGAATTGTAAACATGTTCTATAGGCTGGTGAACCAAGTTTTGTATAACTGGTAGGCTTATGTGTTTGTTAGGCCAGGGAGCCTAAGTGTTGAAGGCCAGGAGCCTGCTGATGTACTTGTATGTATGCAGAATGATTAATAAAATATAAACATCGCCAGGTGCAGACCGACCACGATGAATGAGTGAAGGGGGACTGAGCATCCACATAGTGGGCAAGGGATTAGGGGCTGGAAGGTGGGAAAAAGGGGCTAAGTGTTGAGCCTAGGGGGATTAAGCCTCGGTATAATATTTTAATATTATTTCCCAAAAGACATGTGTATTTTATTTTTTATCCTAAGTTCCTGGCAAGGGAAAACGTGCAAAAGGGATGCATGCTATGGGAACGCATGCATTTCCCAGGGTGACAAGTGTCAACCCTGGTGCATGAAAATATAATAGCCGAGATGAACCGTTGGAGGGGGATCATCTCCATTCTACTCGACCGTCTGAGCGTGAAACCGTCCGACCTCTATAGGAATACCCTCGTACCATCCCGAAACCAAAAACTGTGAGACTATCCCGTGATTGCTGAACCTATTTTGGGAAGCGCGTGTTTGTTTTTCCCAATTGGCTGTTGCGGCCACACAGTGCTGGACTGCGTGTGGCATACTAGCCAGAGTAAGATTTGTGCGGAGCTTGTGTATGACCTCTCTTCTGGTGAGGGAGGCGACTGTGGTTGGAAGAGGCAGGTTGTCAGGCCTGTGAGCAACTCTTTCCAGGTGAAAGAGTTTGCTGGGAAGTGGTTTCTTCCAGAGAGTTCCCAGCACCAGCTACGGGCTCTGAGACTTCCTGATCCGGCCTATTGCCGAGACCCAGAGAGGGAGGTTAGCACCGATGGACTGTGCGTGTGAAGGTGTATACTCTCGGGCGGAACATGAATGTGGGGAGTGAGAGTCTGGCAGTAGTGGGCGTAAGATGGCATCTTTGGGAAGAATCCTTCCAGATATTTCTGTGCTGTTTTCCCTGTAACCTCAGCCTAGCCTAGGATTCCTTGCCTAGGGGTGGAGCTCAGTCCCAGCTTGGAGGTGACCCACTGTTGAAATGATGAGCAGTGTGGTCTAAGGCTGGGAGGTTTGTGGAAGGCCTACACTTGGTTGGTGGATTTCACCACTGTTATGAGATAAGTATCTAACTATGTTCTTATCACATTTTACATAACTGTGCTACATAAATTATCATGATTTCCGCTGTGTATATGAATTATTGTTAAATGCTATGGATTGTTTAATTGTAGCAGTAAATTATATGTTTTACTCTGAGTTAAATGTATTTCTTTACTTGAATGCATGTGATTATATAATGCCTATACGAATTATGTAAAATTGCGTTTACAGATTGTTACATAGTGCGTTATAAGCTCTGGGTGAGCAAAAAGGTACACTACAAATTGGTATCAAAGCGAAGGTTTTGATGCTGAGCCTAGATGGGCCAGTGGAGTGGTCGTTGGACCAATAATGTGAAGGGAATTGGACTTGGAATGGCCAATTTCGGACCTTGGTTTGTTTCAGTGTGTCAAGTAGTTGCTTGACCGCGCTTACGAGCTCAGGAGGTTTAGCGGTGCAGTGAAACCGCAGCCGGTGTGGTCTACGGCCACGGGGAGACAGGTCTCTACACCAATGGTGTTAGAACCTTAGGATCTATTCAGGAGGGAAGGCGAGCCCTTGTGACCGTCAGATCTAGAAAAATGTGCGTAAGGATTAAAATTCCTTTCGAAATGGCACAAGAGTGTGGAAATCATGATACGCGAAATCCCGAATTAGTTAGAAACCGTCTAAGCCGTCAGATCTCGACCGAAAAACCCGACAGCCATTGGATCTGTCGGGAGGTGTCTGAAGGTTAAAACCTCAGTGATTAAAGGCGAAAGCCCGAAATAGATCTAGACTGTCTGAAAGACAGAGGACACATGTCGTGAGATTTTCCATTTCGAAAAATCGGGAATCGCGATATCGGGAGTCCTGGTAACAAGGGATCGGGACTTTCCATGATGGAAAGCCCGGAACAGTCGTGGACCGTCCGATTTGAGATGGCCACGTGTTGTGAGACTACCTGTTTCTAGGATCGGGGATTCGGTAGTTCCGATGACAAGAACTCAGGCTTTCGTCATGATAAATCCCGACCATACTGTCGAGACATTAGCATGTTCTTAAGTCCCGATGAATGGACGAGATTCCTTCGGAAAATATCAGGGTCTGTAAAGACCGTTCGATGTGAGAAAGATCTGACCGTTGGATTTACACGGGGAATTTCATATCGGGGATTGGGTGTTGGAAATCCCGACATCACTACAACAGGAGTCGCAAAATCACGAAATGCGATATCCCGACGAACAAAAGAACCGTGTGGGGGCCACAGGATCCGAGAGGTGGACAAGTGGCACGTCGTTTCGGGTTTTCACGGCGAGAAGTCCCGAAAAGTTATGCATTTAGGATTCGCGATATTGTGAACTCCGAAACACCGATGGAGTGAGGGACCGTTGAATATTCAATCGCACGAGTGTATCGGAGAAACGACATATCGGGGATCCTGGTGACAAAGTGTTTATGCATTTTGGAGTCGCGAACCGCGAACCCCCGATAAGTGGGAGCCAACTGTCAGCCAGTCAGGATTCAGAGAATCGAGAATCGCGGGGACAAGAAGTCCATGCATTGTGAAACTCCGAACCCCGAAACCCTGATGAGAGGTTTGACTACGGTCACGGGGTAGAGGTCACGTGGACCAGGAGCTAAGCCAGGAGGGCTAACGTGTGAAGGACGCATCGGGATTTGGAGAATCGCGAATCCTGAGGACATGTGCATTTGGACATTGGGAACTTCCGAAACCCCGAAGTGTCGGAAATGAAAGCTTAAAAAAAAAAAAAAAAGAACACGAAATTGCAGAGCCGAACGAGAAGCTCAGAAAACTCATTGGGAATCGAAATGTATTTTGTTCTTGTTGGTATTAGTTATAAATGCTGAAGATTGTGCATGAAGTTTAATGGACTGACAAACTTCAAATTGAATTGCACAGTGCATGTGCAAAGTTCAACGAAGGTCAGGATTCCAGTTAACCAACGTCGAGTATGGAGTGGGGAAAAGTGCAGATTAACCCTGAAATAGAAGACGAACAGGAAGGAAAGGATGTTAACTTGGGATTCGAAGGATCGAACTCCAATGGGCATGGAAAAGAGAAGGATAAGGAAGGAAACATGATGAAAATCATTGAAAGGTTGCAAAGAGAGGCCAAGGCTCGCCGAGATGATAGCCGAAAACTCATGAAAGTCAGGGATCGACAGGGTGCATTAAACTTAAAATTTTTGAAGAGTCTGGAAAGAATAGAGAAGAAACTCGAGAAAGGAAGAGACTCCAGTATGACAGAGAGTCGCAGGACCTATGGGAGAAGAAGTAGGTCGAGGAGTGATAGCCGACATCTTAATCACTCCCAAGGACATTCTGACAGGAAGACACACAGTAGTTCAAGCCCATCCCCTACCAGAAAACATCGGAAATCTGGAAGGGAAGAATTGAAAGGAGAGATGAACAAGATTAAGCCTCCAACATTCAATGGAGAACATAAAAAGGAGGAAGATGCCGAGACATGGTTGCTTGGAATGAAGAAATACTTCCAACTGCAGAATTATTATGCTCATACAGAGGGAAGAATTGCAATGTACCAACTGAAAGGAAAAACGTCAATGTGGTGGGATCAGTTTGTGCAGGTACAGAACATCAGAGATAAAGAGGTCACGTGGAAGGAATTTAAGAGGTATTTCGAGAAGAAATACCTGACTAAAAGATACTATGACAGAAAGATGAAGGATTTCTTCGAACTCAAGTTGGGTAGTATGACCGTTGACGAGTATGAACAAAGT
Organism: Picea mariana; assembly: GCA_032191745.1. Taxonomy (NCBI): domain Eukaryota; kingdom Viridiplantae; phylum Streptophyta; class Pinopsida; order Pinales; family Pinaceae; genus Picea; species Picea mariana. The sequence goes on along the minus strand of JASDQU010101794.1, from coordinate 412,810 downwards.
TTTCTGGAACTACTGAAGTATGTTCCATTCATCAAAGATGAGGCTGTTAAATTCAGAGGTATCTGAGTGGAATTCTACCTTCCATTGGTGACAAGATTCAATACGATGATCCTAAGACCATGGAAGAAACCATAAGAAGGGCGAAATGCCTATACGAACAACAAAGAGAAAAGCCTACCTTTCGGAAGGCTTGGGATGACCGGAAGAGGTTTAAGGAAGAACAGATACAGAAGGGAAACATACCTCCCTTTTTCAGAAATAGTCTTCAGGGACAGCCATCGCTTAGAGAGTCGAGAATGACAGAAGAGAGACCACAAAGACAGAGACAGGCGCCCATTCAGTGTTGGGGCTGTCAAGGAAACCACAAGTACAGAGATTGTCCCCATAAAAATGGTAAGGCGAGAACTATACATACTGTTCAACAAGCTGAAACAGTGGAGGATATGGGTAGCAGAATGCCGAGGATCTACGTAGCCCTGGACAATAAGCAAGCGGAATTTCAATCGCACATGATTGAAGTGGAAGGTATGATCAGCAACCGACCACTTGTTATTTTGATTTATTCAGGGGCTAGCCATAGTTATGTAGATCCTAGAGTGGTGGAAAGTTTGCATCTAACGAAGAGCCAACATGAGAAGTCTTGGTTAGTGCAGTTAGCCACAAGGACCAAGAGGAATATCACTGAATTAGTTAAGTCCTATTCAGTGGACATGAAAGGAATGAGCACTAAGGCTGAATTGAACCTTCTACCTTTAGGCTCATATGATTGCTTAATTGGGATGGACTGGTTGGACCAGCACCATGCCCTTCTGGATTGCCGTAAAAATAGGTTCACATGTATGGACGAAGAGGGAAATCAGGTAACAATCCAAGGAATTCCCAGAGCCATGGCTGTTAGAGAAATCTCAGCCATGCAACTGAAGAAATGTTACCGGAAAGGCTGTCAATTATTTGCAGCCCGGATGGAAGAAGTATTCCAAGATGTGTTCTCGAATTTGGAAAACCACAAGGTACTCAAATAATTTAAGGACGTATTTCAGGAGGTGCCTGGACTACCTCCGAAGAGGGACATTGATTTTTCTATAAATTTGATGCCTGGAGCAGCCCCAGTTTCGAAGGCTCCTTATAGAATGAGTACACCAGAGATGAAAGAGTTGCAATTACAGCTCGAACAACTACTAAAGAAAGGTTACATTAGTCCCAGTGTGT
>JASDQU010101794.1:388208-409504 GCA_032191745.1 Picea mariana | reverse complement strand
AAGATCAAATGATAAAAATCAAACAGAATCTGAAAGTTGCCCAGAACAGGCAGAAAAGTTACGCTGATAGTAACAGAACCCATAGAGAATTCAAAGTGGGTGACCATGTTTTCCTGAAAGTGAAAACTAACAGGAGTTCCCTGAAGTTGGGAAGTTGCGCCAAGTTGGCAGCAAGATTTTGTGGGCCATTTGAGATCCTGGAAAGGATCGAGCCGGTTGCATACATGCTTGCACTACCTGCATCTATGACTGTATATAATGTATTTCATGTTTCACTGCTTAAGAAATATGTACCTGATGCTAATCATGTTATCGATTGGACTGTGATTCAGGTGGAACCAGAAGGTGTCCTACAAGTGCATCCTGTGCGCATATTGGACAGGAAAAGCAAACAGCTCCGGAATCGAGCTATAGAGCTTGTAAAGGTCCAGTGGACCTGGTACGGTCCTGAAGACGCGACATGGGAGCATGAAGAAGTAATGCGAGCAGAGTACCCACATCTTTCTGAAAATAATGAAAGACTTGCAGAGACAGTGTAAGCTGCACTGAGTAGAGTGCAAAAATAAGGGGAGGGGGATTGTAGTGTCCCCAAGGCCAAGCCCCGTTGCAAATCATGATATATGAAATGAATTGTAAACATGTTCTATAGGCTGGTGAGCCAAGTTTTGTATAACTGGTAGGCTTATGTGTTTGTTAGGCCAGGGAGCCTAAGTGTTGAAGGCCAGGAGCCTGCTGATGTACTTGTATGTATGTAGAACGATTAATAAAATATAAACATCGCCAGGTGCAGACCGACCACGATGAATGAGTGAAGGGGGACTGAGTGTCCACAGAGTGGGCAAGGGATTAGGGGCTGGAAGGTGGGAAAAAGGGGCTAAGTGTTGAGACTAGGGGCCAAGCCTGGGTATAATATTTTAATATTATTTCCCAAAAGACATGTTTATTTTATTTTTTATCCTAAGTTCCTGGCAAGGGAAAACGTGCAAAAGGGATGCATGCTATGGGAACGCATGCATTTCCCAGGGTGACAAGTGTCAACCCTGGTGCATGCAAATATAATAACCGAGATGAACCGTGGGAGTGAGATCATCTCCATTCTACCCGACCGTCTGAGCGTGAACCCGTCCGACCTCTGCATGAATACCCTCGTACCATCCCGGAACCAAAAACCGTGAGACTATCCCGTGATTGCTGAACCTATTTTGGGAAGCGCATGTCTGTTTTTCCCAATTGGCTGTTGCGGCCACGCAGTGCTGGACTGCGCATGGCATACTGGCCAGAGTAAGCTTTGTGCTGAGCTTGTGTATGACCTCTCTTCTGGTGAGGGAGGCGACTGTGGTTGGAAGAGGCAGGTTGTCAGGCCTGTGAGCAACTCTTTCCAGGTGAAAGAGTTTGCTAGGAAGTGGTTTCTTCCAGAGAGTGCCCAACACCAACTACGGGCTCTGAGACTTCCTGATCCGGCCTGTTTTCGAGACCCAGAGAGGGAGGTTAGCACCGATGGATTGTGCGTGTGAAGGTTTATACTCCCGGGCGGAACAGGCATGTGGGGAATGAGAGTCTGGCAGTAGTGGGCGTAAGATGGCATCTTTGGGAAGAATCCTTCCAGATATTTCTGTGTTGTTTTCCCTGTAACCTCAGCCTAGCCTAGGATTCCTTGCCTATGGGTGGAGCTCAGTCCCAGCTCGGGGGTGACCCACTGTTGAAATGATGAGCAGTGTGGTCTAAGGCTGGGAGGTTCGTGGAAGGCCTGCACTTGGTTGGTGGATTTCACCACTGTTACGAGATAAGTATCTAACTATGTTCTTATCACATTTTACATAACTATGCTACATAAATTATCGTGATTTCTGTTGTGTATATGAATTACTGTTAAATGCTATGGATTATTTAATTGTAGCAGTAAATTATATGTTTTACTCTGAGTTAAATGTATTTCTTTACTTGAATGCATGTGATTATATAATGCCTGTACGAATTATGTAAAATTGTGTGTACAAATTGTTACATAGTGCGTTATAAGCTCTGGGTGAGCAAAAAGGTATACTACATCCCATGTCAAACTTTCTTAGGAAAAATGAAAAGGGTTGATATGACCTTAAAAAGATCTATGGTAGAACAACCATTTATTCAATGGGGTCTAGATGTGATTGGTCCAATAAATCCTAAATCTAGCAAGGAGCACTCATATATTGTCACATCAACTAACTATTTTAAAAAATGGCAAGAAGAAACAACTTTAAGAAGTGCAGATTCATACCAATTGATTCATTTCCTCAAATAAAACATACTTATATCTAGATTTGGTGTGCGATAAAAATTCATAACTGATGATTGTTCAATATTTATCGGATCTAAATTCATAAAATTTTGTGGTGAATATGGAACAGTCATGGGTCAATCTTCTAATTACTACCCTCAAGGAAATGAAATGGAAGAATCAACAAACAAGACATTGATTCAGATCATCAAGAAAACTATTGAAACTAACCATAAGAATTGGCATAATAAATTGATAGATGCGCTTTGGGAAAGTCGAATTACTCCAAAAAAGGGAACTAGACATTCTCCTTTCACTTTGGTATATGGGAAATAAACAAGACTAACCTTGCACATGGAACTGAATGCATTAACGCTGGTTGTGAATGATGAAGATGAGAAATAATCACCAATGCAAAGAAGATATAGTGAACTTCTACAACTCGAGGTATAAAGAGAGAAAGTAGTATTAGCAATGAAAAAGAGGCAAAAAACAATCAAGAAGTATTTCAATAAAAGTACAACTTCAAAGGATTTTTAAAAAGACCAGTTAGTTTTTCTCTAGAATAAAGGAAAAGAAAAATTATCGTCCCAAACAAAATTTGAGGCTCTTTGGCTGATTGACCCATACCAATTTGAAAAAATAATTGGTTATAATTCATACCTCTTCAAAGACATGACATGGAAAATTCAGTTGTTTCATGTTAATGGAAAACATTCGAAACATTTTTTTTGTTGATTCCCCATCAGTCAAAAACCTTGTACATAACCTTTCTTATTTTTCTTATTACTTTTTTGGTTTATTTTTTCTTTTTTTTTGACTCCATGGCCCAATGGAACATGATTATGGGTTCTCAATGATCCAAGGGTCACTATCCCACAATTGGAGCCATATGTTGATCCATATTTTTTATTAGTTTGGTGTTTTCATTTAGCCACTCTTAGGATTTCTCTTACACTATTCCTTACTTATTTTTCTTTGTTTTTCTTCTCTCATATAAAAAATTTCCAAGCACTTAATCATTTTTTTCAAATGATGCAGAGCGGGCCAACAAAAATGTCAAATCCACAGGTCTGTAAGTCTGTCATACTGTACGTCTATATTCCCTCTATTGACATTTCTTATCTTTTACCTCCGAGTACCTTTTAATTCAATTTCATCTTTTATACTTAGCAGTTATTATAAAATGTGAATTTAGAGCTGCATAGCACTAGTCAAACCTTTTTGAATGCCCAGGTCTGCAACCCCGCACTCACCAAAAGCTTTCCCCTTTTTCATTTTCCACTTTATTTTGATACTTAGTCAATTTTTCCACCAAAGCGGATGGGGATCCATGCACTTCCCTTTAGTCTTTCTCTTGAGTGTTCAGGTCTATAACTCCACAATTTTGCATCTCTCTTAACACTTAACCATATTTCCAATATCAATGCAACTCTCTTGACCCTTTCCTGAAGTCATGTTCACAATAATTTAGGCCCCCAACTCCGTAACTACGCAACTCTGCATTTCTGTGTTACACATTTCACACTTCCTATACATCATTTCACACTTTCATACTTAACATTTTTCATCCATCATAATATCACATCACCACTTCCCATCATATTTGTTACCCCCCTCCACATCATCCTCCACTCGTGGATGCATAATGTCGTTATTAATGCATAACACATCAAAAAATCCAAATCTCATGAAAACATATGACATTTAAAGCATGATCTACGATTGATTGAGTTACCAAGGAACTACATGGTAGAATTTAATAAAATAAAAAATTCTAACATGTAAGTATCGACGATAGCAACACCTTTGTTAAAAAAAAGTAGAAAAGGATGTTAGGAAAGAAGAAGGAAATGTTGTAGAGATACACTGAACACACTGGGTCGTGAAGATCAACAATTCCAGTGGTCCATGGAATATAATTAATACAAGTCTCTTTCTCCATCCGTAAAGAAAATAAACCTAATTTTGACCTCAGGAATAACATTAATAGTGGGTTGTGTCCTGAATGTGACTGACATGAAAGATATTGTTCAATGGTTAAAAAATAAATTTGTCTTTGAATAGAGAATAATTCAAATTCACGGTCATCAACCCATTTCTCTAGATCCTTCAACATTCTCTAAAATTCTACGACTCCCTGCACCAACTATGTGATTCAAGAGCAAGGGAGCCAACAAATTTCTGAAGCAACATAAGTGAGGAAACAAATTTCTGATCAATTACTTAGAAAATCCAACCTGTAACCTGGATACTTCCATAGTCGAGGTAAATTTGTTAAAATACCCATACAAATAATTTGCATGGTTATTTGCCCGCATTTTCGGTTTGGAATATGCCATGTTTGTATCAAGAAATGTTATATATGTTATGCATTATGCCTTGCATGAAAAATCCATCATTGATTGGGATTATCTCATCTCAAGTGAAATATCCTTCCAACTAAATAACATCAGAAAGAGTTAAAAGTTTTATATGACTTCTTACCTCATTTTTCGCCATTGCTTATGGTCATGTTTTTGAAGATTTGCCATAGGAAAAACATGTTGATTTTAAGTTAGAACTATTAGAAAAACATGATCATAGAGCAATAAAATAAAACAAATGTGGAAATAAAACACGAAAGATATACAATACAATAGAGACACAAATATACGTGGTTCACCCAATGTGGGCTACGTCCACGAGAAAATGCTAGGTCTTTCCTTTATTATTATGCAACAAATGAATGGATACAACCTACAACACATCTGCTGCAACTTCCTCTTATTTCTCTCACATTCTCGTCTCTCAGAATACAATATTCACATTCTTCTACAACTGCAAAACAATTCCCTCATATATAAAAGAGGGTTTCCTTCTAGGGAAAAACAACCTAACATAATTTTTACTGTCAAATCTGCGACCTTATAATGAACGATTCAGATTGACTGAAAAATTACAATGAACCTTATAATTAAGGAGGCCAAGAATTGTGTATCCTACAGTTTCTTCGACCTGCATATGAATTAGGAAGATAATCAGGCTCCATACCAAACAATCTCCCACTTGGAGACTGAGCACAATAACTCCACTGTTGTTGTACATGTTGGACTATGATCTACCTTGTACCTAGAAAATTTCTCATCTTCACCTTCATACTTGAAGGCCAATTGAAACTGAGCAGGAACTCAGTTTCTCCCTAGTTACTACCTTTGTTAACATGTCTGCAGGATTTTGGCTAGTATGTATCTTCTCCAATTTCAATTATCCATCTTCAAAAACGAATCGTATGAACTGGTACAAGAGCTATATATGAATAGTCTTAGAATGGAAGGTTGAGTTCTTTGCAAGATGAATGGCACTATCGTTGTCATAGTACAACCTACTATTCTCCTGCTTCTTTCCCAATTCCTCCATAAACCTTTGTAACCAAATCATGTCTTTACTAGTATCTGTAGCAACAACATACTCTACTTCCATTGTTGAAAGTGCAACGACCTTTTGTAGTTTCGAAATCCAACTTACTTTTGTTCCACCTATAGTAAAAACATACCCTCTAGTGCTCCTCTTGCTATCTTTATCACCTGACATATTTGAATCAACATATCCCTATAGAAGAATGTTTGAACCTCCAAAACATAATGCGTGAGTAGTAATACCTCTCAAATATATGAGAATCCACTTTACTGCCTCCCAAAGTTCTTTACCTAGATTGTTCATATACCTACTCACAAATCCCACTACATGTGCAATATCTGGTCTTGTGCATACCATAGCATACATCAAGCTGCCAACTGCTGATGAATAAGGGACCCTGGACATGTATTATATCTACTCTTATGTCTTGGGACACATTTCCTTAGTTAATTTGAAATGGATGGCCAAAGGTGTACTAACTGGTTTTGCATTCTGCATTCTAAACCTCTCCAACACCTTCTCTATGTACTCACCCTGAGACAATGTCAATTTGCGATTTTTCTTGTCTCTTGTTATTCTCATACCAAGGATTTTCTTTTCGGCACCCAAATCCTTCATCGCAAATGAATTATCTAATTTCCTCTTAAGAACATTTATTTCCTACATATTAGACCCTGCAAGAAGCATGTCATATACATACAATAGCAAGATAATATAGCTTCCATTTTCTAGCCTATTAAAATAAACACAGTGATCATAATGACATCTACTATAACCTTGTTATGTCATAAACTTGTCAAACTTCAAATACCACTGCCTTGGATATTTCTTTAGGCCATACAAGCTCTTCTTCAACCTTCATACCAAATTCTCCTTTCCTTTGACCTCATACCCATGTGGTTGCTGCATATAAATATCTTCCTCCAAATCCCCATGGAGAAAATTTGGTTTTACATCTAAATGTTCAAGATTCAAATCTTCTATTGTCCCAAGACTTAAAATAGTCCTAATTGAAGTCATTTTAACTATAGGAGAAAATATTTCATCGAAATCTATACCTTTATTTTGTGCAAACCCCTTTACAACAAGTCTAGCCTTGTACCGCTTTTTTCCTCTATCTTTTTCCTTCAACCTATAAACCCATTTATTATGCAATGCTCTTTTTCCTACAGGAAACTGAACCAAGTCCAAATTCTGGTTATTTAGCAAGGAATCCATTTCCTCTTTCATGCATTTCTCCCACTTCTTTTTAGTGTCTACCTGCATTGCCTCTTCATAACTTTCTGGTTCACTAGAGTCATCCAACAATAAATAATACAATGAAGGAGAGTATCTTTCATGGGGTCTACTTAACCTGATAGATCTTCTAACAAAACTTGTAGGAGTTTGAGGTACGTGTTGCTCCTGTTGTTGTACATTTTGATTTTTTGGTACCTTTGGAGTATCTTTTTCAGTGATCTCATCAAGCACCATGTATTCTAGTTTTTCTTTTTCTTGTTTCTTTCCCTGCAACTGATCTTTGTGCATGACATTCTAATTGAATATGGAATATCTATTCCTAATGATTTTGTGTTTTTCATAATCCCATAAGCGATAACCAAAATAATTAACAATGTATTCAATAAAGATACACTTCTTGGATTTTGCTTCAATCTTTGTTCTGGTTTCTTTATCAATATGGACAAATGCTTCACAACTGAAAGTCTTTAGAAATGAATAGTTTACCTTTTTACTTGTCCATACCTCCTCTGGAATGCCACCATCTAAAGAGCTTGGATGCCCTTTGTTTATTAAGTAAACAACAATATCTACAACTTTTCCCCAGAACTGTAAGGGGATCCCAACATGCAGTCTCATACTCCTTGCACGTTCCATGATTGTCATGTTCATCCTTTATGACACACCATTTTCTTGTGGTGTTTCTAGAATTGTATTCTCTCTACGAATCCCATGGTATGAGCAATAATAATCAAACTCATTGTTGTAGTATTCACCTCCATTGTGTGATCTAAGACACTTAAACCTTTTTCATGTCTCATTCTCAACCAAAGTTTTCCATTTCTTAAAAGTGTCAAAATATATTTTTGTCAAATGCAATAAACCCAAGTTTTTCTAGTTGTGTCATCAATAAATGTAACATAATAATGAGAGCCACCAAGAGATGGTACCTAAGTTGGTCCCCATACATCTATGTGCACAAGCTCTAACTTTTCACACTTATTTTCCTTACCGACTCTGAGAAATATGACTCTTTTCTGTTTTCCATAAACACAATGCTCACAGAAATCCAAATCAATTTGTTTAAGATCTGGTAACAAATTCATTTTGTGAAGTATATACATCCCCTTCTAACTCATGTGTCCAAGCCTATGATGCCACAGTTTTGTATCCACTCCTATAGAAGCTAAATATATAGAAGAGTCAAGATTATTTCTAGATTGAAATTATATTTTTTCTCAGATCTGGAAAATGTCTCACCTCTTTTAGTAGCCACCCGTTTCCATTATTTTTCTTTATTTGTACCTTGCCCATTCCAACAATTTTACATTGTGCATCATCACCCAATGAACCTATCCAAAATCACGTTGAACATAATCTTGAAAATGTTTCCTATGGAGTGTGGCATGAAATGAATCCCCTGAATCTACTACCCAAGATTTAGTAATATTATCTAAAGAAATAATCAAATCATCTTGTAACACATCACCTGCTACATTTTCTTCCTGATTTTTCTCTCGATGTCCATCTCTTTGTTTCTTTGGAGCTCTGTATTCTTTCTTCAGATGTCCTTTCTTCCTACAATTCCAACACTCTATCTTTCCTAGTCTAGATTTGGATATGACCTTCCTAGAATTCCCACGGTTCCCTGGACTCTTTCCTCTTTCCTTTTGTTTTCCTTTGTTCTCCACGGTCAGCACATTACATTATGTCTCACATGTGATTTTTCATCACATTTCCTCGCTAAGGATAACACCAATAACATCATCAAATTTCAGAGTGTTTGAACTAGAGACAAAGTAACTTACAACCATGGCCAATTCATTCCAGCTTTCTGGAAATGAGCACAAGATCAGAAGAGCCCTAACCTCATCATCAAAGGTCACTTTTACAGAACTTAGTTGATTGGTAGCCATATTAAAATCATTTAAATGATCTGCAATAGACCCACCTTCTAACATCTTCATATTAAATAATCACTTCCCTTCTAACATCTTCATATTAAATAATCACTTCATTAGAAATACCTTGTTGGAGGTCGAGGGTTTTTCATATAGTTTAGTCAGCGCCTTCATCAGATCCTTCATTTTTTTTTCTTTTTAAATATTGAAACCCATAGACGCTTCCAGGCACAATCGTATTGTTCCTAGTGCCTTTCTTTCAAGAACCTCCCATTCTTCGTCCTTCATGCCCGTCGACTTGTTTTCTATTCCACCCAATCGTATGAATATATCCTTATGATATAAATAATCTTCCATTTGCATCTTCCATAGCTGGTAGTTTTGGCCATTAAATTTCTTGACCTTAAACTTTCCATCTTCTTCTATTGCTCCCAGTCGAACCAGGAACCCTCTTTTCCTATGAGATACCTTTTGCTCTGATACCAGTTGTTAGAAAACAAGTTCATAGAGCAATAAAATAAAACAAATGCATAAATCAAACATAGAAGATACATAATACAATAGAGACATAGATATACGTAGTTCACCCAGTGTGGGCTACATCCACTAGAGAAATTTCCAGGTCCTTCCTTTATTATTATCCAACAAATGAAGGGATACAATATGCAACACATTCGCTATAACTTCCTCTTCTTTCTCTCACAGTCTCCTCTCTTAGGATACAATATTCACATTCTTCTATAGTCACAATAAAATTCCATCGTACATAAAAGAGGGTTTCCTTCTAGGGAAAAAAACCCTAACATAGCCTCTACTGTCAGATCTACGACCTTATAATGAATGGCCCAAATTGACTACAAAATTACAATATTTGAATTGCATTAAAAAAAAATCCGGCATGCTCAAGGCCGGGAGGGGCGAAAGAATTGTGTATCCTACAATTGCTCTGACCTGCATATGAATTAGGAATATAATGAAGCTCCACAACCAACAAGAACCACTCTATGCATGGTATTCAGTCTTATACAGACCTAAATCCCAATACAGTTTCTACCCAATTCATAACAACTTCATTTCAAAATTCAAAAAATTAATATTTGGATAGAGCACATCAAGGTTATCCCTAGAAGCAATGACCTATCTCTCTGGAAAAGGGGTTTATGAATTGTCTGAAGAATTTAATGTAATTAGATTGTTTGGTAGTAAGGAGAAGCCTTTCCTTTTACCATTCTATACATCAGATAAACTCTTTGTTGGAGAAGTATGCAGGTAATACAAGACTTGGGCCCACTTCTTCCATGAGAAGAGGAAATCACAATTTATACCCCTACCATGGAAAATTTGGAATTGCATTGTTAAGCATATAACTCACCCACCTTAAAGAATTGGTGGGACATCATGATCCAGAATTGGATCGAGGAGCTTGATGGGGCTCAGAAAGGCCTAAAAATAAAAGTCCTCAGAATGTCTTCAAAACGAACGTGTGCGTAGGCCTCGTTGATACAAACCCAACACAACTTGAATAGGCTCAAATAGACGTTGTATGCTCAAGTTATGGCGATATGTTCGTTTTGTCAAACAGGCAAAAAATCTGTTGACTGTACAATCCATACAATGCCGCGTGGCAACTGATTGTACCGGTCATATGATCGTACAACTGACATGGCAACACAGTTGGTGCAGACATGATAGATTCTATATAGCTGACATGGCAGCTTCCGGAGGTGACATGTGGCAGGGTGACTGGGCGTACGGACATGTGACGTGGACAGGTAAAGGGGTCCAATCAATGAGTGACACATGTCACCCTTGCAGTGGTGACATGTGGCACAGATGATATGGCAGGCCTGTATGATCTGTATGACATGTGGCAGTGGCCGATGGCAGGGCAGATGATGTGGCAACTTGGCAAATCTGGATTGGACACTTGGCATCTAGTTGGATGAGTGACGTGGTGCCACGTGGCACCCATGGATTGGTTGTTGGTGCATTTGCAAAATTTTATGAGTAGACGAGTTTCGAACCTAAGACCTCTCCCACCGAGCTAACACCTTGGGCAGGTCGGGCTAGCCATCCCACCGCGTGTGGTGCTTGTAAAACTATAGGGTATATTATTGTTTTAACTTTTATGAAAGGTTTGGATGGGCATGAAAAAGGGTCGAGGCTAGGCCCCAGCCCCACGAAATATTCCATAAGACCAGACAATAAAAACCCATGCATAACTATCCACGCGGATGATAAGACCCTAGCCCCAGGTTGTGGGGCCGTGTTATATGTGACCAAGTGTACAACCGTTAGTGCGAGATTTTGGGTGTATACGGTTACCCGGTCGGTCGGGCTAGCCCACTGACCAGGGCACTAGACAAGGTTCTTAAAAATAGGGGGATATAAACTTGATAGCGCGTGGAGCATTGGTTTTGGGCCACATGGTGTTCATTGCGACCGGGAGCTAATAATGCAGGGGGATAGTGCGCCAACTGTAATTGCTTGGCCACATGGCGGGATATAATACAACCGGGGGCCAGCCAAAAGGAGGTTGCGCCCAATTTTATATGCAAAGTGGGTTTTAAATTATACAATATGGATTTTTAATGATTTTCTCAACAGATTTGGGGGATTTTGCCCATTTTTAGGGGATATTGGGCTTTTTTTGAGGCCAAAGCTTGGGAGGAAGTTGGGAGATGGTTACCAACTTCATATCTATATAAACTAGGCCTTCTTGAGGCCATGGGAGGAGATTCAGAGCAGGTTTATGCTGAAGGAATGCCAAGCCAAAGCCATTTTTATGCAGGGAAGCTGTTGAGGAGTGCACCTTTGTGGGCCAATTCTGGGAGCTCCGATCATCATTTGTAACCTTTTGGCATTGTTGTGATGTACTTATTGAGCTTTGAATAGAAATAAGGAAGCCTCACCCACTGAGACAAAGGCCCAGAGACGTAGGCGAGATTGCCGAACTCCATTATCACATTGGTGTTATGGTTTGTTGTTGTTTTATGCTTCATTTTAGTTTTTTACATGTTTATATGGTTGTGATATCTTCTCATATCTTCTTCCTCTTTCTTAAATCTTCCTAATTGGTTAATCAACACATGCTTAATAACTCAACCATAGTCGTGTAAAAGATCTTTTCAGATCACATCATGAACATATGAATTTGAGGGAAGAAAAATTTGTTGAAGGTTTTGATCCAAACAAAAAATTTACTACACATATGCATTTAGTTGGGTATTCTTCACACTTCATCAGAATTGAACAATTTCAAGAGGGTGGTGGAGACAACTTGGATCTCCAGGAATTAGCGGCCTACCAAATCTCAAACGACACAGGAGAAGTAAACAACACAAATGAAAGACACAGACAACATGGTTGAGAAACAACAAATCAAAACCCCAATTTCTCCAACAACATCCAAAATAAGCACTCCATCGCGAATGAAGAGTAGAACCAGTGGAATGGATACTAGAAAATAATTAATTGGAGGTTCAAAAGACGGTGGAGATAAAGACCCATCGAGGAAAAGTTTCGAGAAAACAAATATTGCATACACTCTTTTGAAAAGAAAAATAAATATATCGTCAGCAGAGCTAAATGCACCAGAATTCCAAGAAAATCCCCATGCAATGGACATGGACGAACTCATTGAAGAACATGGTTGGTCTGCGCAGAGGTTGTTAGAAACAAGAGAACTTGATAATGCTATGATGTCCCAGGATCTTGGAATATTTGAAGAGGAATCTGTCACTCTGCACCACATGGAATACAATCGTGAAACTAAGAAATTATTTCTCGAAAAAATTAACCAAGAATAAAAAGTCATCAGAACGATGGAAATATTCAATTGATTTGGATGGAGTAGCACCATCCAAAATTGCAGACTTTCATGGAGCTACTGGATATGCATTAAGACAATCAATTGATTACATGGAAAAAGAAAATTCAGAATTAAAGAAGTGGATAAAAGAGTTAGAAGTTTCTTTGGTACCATGACCATTATTTCCAGAACCTTTGAGTTTGATTCAACCTACATTTGAATTAGAGGATATCCTAGAAAACAATACAAAATACAAAGGCTCATCAATTTTATAGGATTGACATAATTCAAGAGATTTGGGAGCTCACCCAAAGTATTGCTATCTTTTCATCTAGAATACAAAATTTCAAAGAATACTTGCAGAAGGATTTGGAAAATGATGAATGGTTTTTTAAGGAAGTTGTAAACACATTTTCAATCAAATTCTCAAGCTTAAATGAATCCCAAAGGAAGGAACAAAAACTTCCCTCACCTTACTGTATGAAACAAATTAATGGATTTTGGTGAAGGAGAATCAAAGAATTAAGAGAAATGATAAATGAAATAGATGTCTTAAGGAATAAAAAAATGATTTATTTCTTAAACTTGTTAATTTGACTATAGAATTAGATGGTCCCAATTTATTGATGGATACCATGGTCCTAACCAAAGAATATTTGACGGGACAACTTAATTCACTAAAAGTTGATTGGGATAATTGATTTACCGCGACAATAGAATTTTCTAAAGATGAAGTTGACAAATGGTTAGTTCAGTATATCAATAGGAATGATGAAGTGGATGACACATTGCATCAATCAGATCTAGATCTGAGGGAATTTGAAAATTAGTTGTTTGAAATTAAAACTAAACATGAAATTACCATGGCACCTTTAAGAGAGTACATTGAGGAATGGTTGAAAAATGCATTAATCAAAATTACTAAACCAGAAAATCAAGAAACAGTTACAATGGTTATGCCACCTCAACCACAACATACACCTATAAAGGAGCCAACTGCAAGCAAGTAAAGTTCACAATATTTTTCCATCACAGTGAGGCAAACATTAACTTTACCCTTTTAGTTTTCCCTACATTCATTTCTGCTGCAATTATTTGTCATATTTCCTTTGTCTTCTTGATATCTTGTGGGATTTAGGTAGGTTCTTGGTTGTCCTTCTTTTATCTTCCAAGTCTTTTCACGTTATGGTCCGCAGGAGCCCTATCCTAGTCCTCTTTGAAGGGAGAATGCATTTTATTTTCTTTAAAGACATTTACCTTTGTATTTAAAGACTCATTATTATTTTGAGACTCCGAGAGAGCTACTTGGGATATTACATTACTGTATTATCAAAGACTTTGATCTAAAGCTTGAGTTTCCAAATGTTTTATCCAAAATAATATTTTTGGCACTTTATGGAATGATAATTTAAAGTTCTCTTTTAATTGCGGTCCATTTTTTGTTCTCTCTATTCTTGGATATTGTTCAATGTTCTGATGAATGATGTGATGGATATATTATTCCCTTATATTCAGTGTGCATATTATTTATTTATGTTGTAAATATTGTACATATGAGTTTCTTTTAAAACACCTTGTCCCCAATCTTAGGTATTGTTTTTTCGTTGAATGTGAAAGTGAATATTAAGTCGGGTCCTTCTTAGACTTTGTTTTATTTATTTTATTTTCATGGAATTATAAGAACCAGAGGAGCACCACCTCTTTAAAAATGCAAGAGGATTCATATCCTCGTGAGGTTTATCTTCAACGGTGAAACAATCTTTTAGATCAACAAGTGGGAGTAACTATTTCTGGAGAACCTGCTTTAAGACCTTTGAGAGTGTAGGAATGCCCATCCTTCTGGAATCTCATGTATAACTCTAGGAAATCCATGGTGATGAGGCCTAAGGTTCTCAACCATTCAATGCCCAAAAAAATATCACAAGCACCCATTTAAATGGAAAACACACGAGTTTTTAGGGAATAAACACCCATTTGAAGTTTCAAATTTTCACATTGGTTGCCACATTTCACAAATCCCCCATTGGTAATCATAATATGAAAATAGTTAATAACATGGATATAATAGTGTGTTTCTTGGGAGATGCGGTGATGAATGAAATTATGTGTCCTACTGTTGTGGATTAAGACAACAATTATCTCAGGTGACTTGAATGAATATTCTATGCAAGATTCATGACATTTGATAGCTCAAATCACGAGGTAATATAATTTGGGTGTGTTAGAGAAGACAATAGGCCAAATATCGTCCATGGATATCATATGACGTGACCATATATTCATATAGACTCAGTGTTGGGTTGAAATAGCATATTGCATATGAATATATGTGCTTCAATTATGAATTTGAAATTCTCGTGAATGGGATACTTGTGCACAAAAATAGATATGCCATATATGTTTTCATTTGATTATTTCTATAGGTATATATCGAATTGTTAATGCCTTTGAAGCATATCAAGGTAGTGAATGGAATTGTTGAATATTAATGTTCAAGATAGCTAGCAAAGACAAGTTTTCAATGGAGAGGATAACATTACAGATTTGGCTAAAGAATGAAGGCATGGTCTCATTGTTGGAAAAAAAAGGTAATTAAGGAAGATGTTATTCCAAGGGTGAGGGGAATGTAACATCCCAATTTTTAAACCCTCAATTATAATACATTAAATCATGTACTATTTGATTGGTTTGGTTTATGTAACGAGATTCAAGATGGACGCCCAGAGTTATATGTTCCATGTGTAAATAATGTGATTTCGTTATAAATATTTGTAGTTCAGAGCTAAAGGCCAAGTCCCAAATAGTGAATGTGTATGAGTCCCCATGGTGGGATAATATTATAGTGTGGTTGTTATGTTTTTCATGGAGTTCTTATGAATGTAAAAGAATGAATACAAGAAAATACATAATAATGCAATATCCACCCAAATGTTGTTTGAGAAGCAACAAGGGCTATGATACCATAAGTGGGGAAAAGGAAAGGGTGCACATAAGTCTTTTGAATTGACATTTATCATTTGGAATGTTACCTCCCAAACCTGCACTTTAAGTGGTAAAGCCCTAAAACACAAGTGAAACCTTAGGGGAGTTGAGAGGGGTTGTCAATTTTCACCACAATAATGTCCTCTCTCACTTTAGGTCGTCTCTCTTCTGGTACAAAGGGGGCTTCCCTCAGTAAATCATGACATAAAATTTAGAAATAGAATTTGATGGAGGACCAAGACTAGTACCTATATAATTAGGGAAAATGGAGTTTGTTACTGATAGATATTGCACTTGAGATCCAAAGTCCAAATATAGGGTGCAAGGCTAAAGGTAACTCAAAAGGCTTGTCATTGTCACCTCAACAAGGACTCTTCTCACTTAAGATCAACTCTCCTTTAGTAAAAGGGGATGTCCCTAAGGATATAATTACTAAATATTTGGAAGATTATGTCTAGGGTGAAGTGAAGATTTGCTTTAGTAAAACATATTTTAGATAGGTTTATTAGGTTTATTTTAGAGGTGGTTAATGGGGCAAGACTAGTGTCAAAAGTTTCAAAGAGCATATGGGGTCATGAAACAACAAAGAGGGATAGTTATGGATGATAAATGAGAGTAATATTTGTTATTTTACCATGCAAGAAATTACAAATGAAGGAAAATTTAAGGTGGCTAAATTAAATAAGAGAGAAAAGACCTTTCTAAAGGTGCATTTTGTATGAACTTGCAACACAATTAGATTTTATCCCATTCTAGAAAAAAAATTTACTAGCATATAATAAATTATTCAACCATTAAACAATATCAACAAAGACATATATAGAATGTACCTCATCAGAATTCCTTTTCCAAGTGACAAAACTTCCCTTAAACTTGAAATTCTTTTGCAACAACTTGAAACAAAATTTCTAGTACATAAATCAACCAAGTAAGAAGATGAGAGGTCACACATAAATATGACGTTTCACTTGTCACATAGCCCTTAAAGATATTTCCATTACAAGACAAAAACAAAAAGAATTGTAGTGTTCTCAAACCATCAACAACCAATACAATAGGATGAGCTCATCTTATATAGATTTTGAGCCCAAAACCTCCTTAAAATAAAATAATAATATTATTATCTTAGACCCTAGATCCCTCCTAGGAAAACATAAACAAGTATTATTTTTCAACTAACTTAGACAAGTAAAAAAACCAATAAGAATAAAATAGTATGAAAAAATGGACAAACTAGTGGGGATGCCACATGTCCTCACTCCAATTCAAAACACCCTCCTTGATCTTGAGCATTTGGCCATGTAAACCCATCCATAGAGCAACAAAATTTATTCTCCAAGAGTGCACCCTCCAAGAATACAATAAAATAATACTCATGGTGGAGTTCTACAATAATATAAGAACAAAACATGCCAAATATACCAACAATGACTAGGGTGCGATGAGTATACGTCAACATGACCAACTCTTGCCTTAACATTTTTTCCAAGGAAAAAAATCTGCAGTTTTATTAATATAACAAAAATACATAGTCAGATGTCTATGGCATTCATAAGTGTTGTCAAGCCCTTTATATGACATTCCTATGTTTGATCCATCATCAAAACAAAAATAAAGTTTGTTTCTCTTAAGTTACATATATAACCTCTTTAAAAAACAAAAATGATTCGAAGTAGTACATTAACTATTTTGCTAGTGAACTATGAAAGTTCATCATTATACAAAATGTATGATAAAAATTGAAAATACTAAAGTTATATACATGGTTCATGATTATATTATATAGTATGTCCATTTTGTATTATTGTAATAGTCTAGGTTCCTCGATACAACCCAACTCTAGCATTTGAGAGCCCGTTTGCAACATTTTCCTATCCCTGCAAATATGAGACAAAGATGTATATGAGAAAGATGTAAGCAAATTGAGAACTGTGTCATAAAAGGGTAGTAATGTGAAAGTCATGAGAGAAATTTCTTTGTGCATCCATTGGATAACCAACAACAAGTCTCCAAATATTTCTAATTGGGTTACACCAAAATCTAAGAGAAATGAGAATGAGACAATCAAGGAATTTAACAAGATATTCAACAAAATTGTTCAAAAACTCAATGCTAATATCAAACCCCATAGGCAACTCTCCTCATTTACTACCTTGATTCTCTTGAGGGAGATTTCCACCTAAGACAAAAGGACCCCCAAAACCTTGGAACTTCTTAGGAAGTGATAGTTAATATTGAGAAGAACATGAGTGCAACTGGTATGGAAAAAATCAACCAAGTTCATCTAGAGCTCATGCAACTTGAAGTGAGACTAAGAAGGTAGAAACAAATACTACTAACCCAACCCTTTACCACTAACCCAAACCCTAACTAATTGACAACCTTGACCAAAGCTATGAAGTGCATCGAAGACAACTTTGGATCTGCAAACACCTCACAGCCGAAGGAGGGCAAAGGCGACCCCAACCCACACAACAAGGGATAGAGAAAAGATGGCCACTCTTAGGACAACCAGTCTAAGCTGCAACACAATAAGGGTAATGAGAAGACGAAGAAGGACATGGGAAAATGGTGTGAATACCATAAAATCCCTTGGCACAACAGCGAAGAATGTCGCTCCAAGCAGTCACTCGTGGCTGAGTTGAAGGCTTCTGAGTCCGAGGCTGATTCTGACTCCGAATCAAATCCAAGAGGAGGGAAGAAAATTATCGATGTTGAACCCAAAGCCATTTTCGCTACCACCAAAGTCCAACCAAGCGAACTAGAAGAACCAGAGGAAGGGGAACACCTCTTTTAGTCATAGATGTGGGTAAAGGGGGCTCCGCTTAATTTCATTGTCGATAGAGACAGTCAAAAGAACATGATCTCAGTAGAGGTCATTAAGAGACTAGACCTTTCAATGAAACCAAACCTGCATCCCTACACCATCGGCTGGATTCACCAAGGAAGAGATCTCTGTGTCAGCCAACAATGTTGTCTGCCCTACGACATCAGGCCTTTCAAAGACACGGTATTGTGTGATATTTTTCCCCTTGAAGTTTGTGATATTGTTTTAGGACATACATATTTGTGGAAGCATCTTGTTGTGTATGAGTCTAGACCCCATAGTGTTATTATTGCTTTGGTTAGACAATTGTACATGATACCATAGGTAGCGTCGCCTACCGCTATTTCTTTAATTTTTTCTAAGTAATGCAATAAGGTCATTTCACAAACCAAGAAGTTCATCTTCTTTGTGATCCATGCTCACAGTAAGAAGAAGGTCGCCTCCACATCTGTGGCCTCTACACAGAGCCTATCTTTGCAACAGAAGCAAGTGGACAGGATCGTGGAAGAGTACAGAGACATCTTCTCCTCACCCACCGGGGTACCGACACACTGTCAAGTCAAGCATCCAATTGATCTCACCTCCGGTGCACCTCTTCCTAATAGACCAAAATATCGTCACTCACTGATGGAAAATGATGAAATCAATCGTTAGATCCAAGAGCTTATTCAAAAAGGGCACATCAGACCCAGATCCTTCCCTTGTGGAATCTCGATTGTACTGGTGCAGAAGAAGGATGGGACCTAGTGACTTTGCATTGATTACATAGAATTAAACAAAATCACAGTCAGGAACTGGTACCCAATTCCCAGAATTGATGACCTTATTGATGAACTAAAGGGGGAAAATTTCTTTATCAATATTGACATAAATTCTAGCTACCACTAGGTTCCCATTGAACCAATTGATGTATGAAAGACAACTTTTAAATCTAAAGAAGGTCTCTTTGAATGCATGGTCATGCCCTTTGGCTTAACAAATGCACCAACCACTTTCATGAGGTTTATGGATGATGTATTGAGACCCCTCACTAACTCTTTTGTGGTGGTATATTTGGATGGCATCCTCATCTTCAAAATAACTTGGGAGGAGCACATGCAACATATTCAACAGGTTTTGGGCACTCCACGACAACACAAACTATATGCCAACTTGGAAAAATTCTCCTTTGGCATGAACAAAGTCCAATACTTTGGCTACATTGTTGATGAGAATGAGGTACATCTTGATCCAGCTAAGATCCAAGTCATCTATGACTGGACAGCCCCAACCACACTAATCGAGCTTCAGAGCTTCTTGGGACTGGCCAACTTCTACCAACGGTTCATGTTGGGATTCTCCCATATTGCATGGGCCCTCAGCCAAGTGACCAAGGGTGGTGGCAGGGAAACTTTTGCGTGGGGGAAGGAACAACAATAAGAATTTGATGATCTGAAGCATCGCTTGTGCTCAGCTCCAGTAATCTCCTTGCCTGATCTGCAACAACCGTTTGAGATTGAGACTRATGCATATGACTATGTTGTAGGCATCATTATCACTTAGCATGGTCATCTGATGGCATACCATARTGATACACTCTCATATACTGTCTGGAAATACCCCACCTAGGACAAGGAAATTTATTCCATTATCCAAGTATGTCGTCAATGGAAACATTACATTCTGGGAAAGGAGACAATCATCCACACTAATCACAAGCCTCTGMAATTCATACAAACATAGGGGAAGTTACAGAACGATCACCATCAGAAGTGGTCCACCTACCTGCAACAGTTCCATCTCAACATAAAGTATAAGACAAGGAGCACAAATCATGTCACTGACTGCCTCAATCGACCTCCCATTGCTTCACTCACCACTGTGCTCCATTCCTATGGGCATGAGGCTTCTAAGTGGCCCCAACTTTATCAACAATATCCGGACTTTGCCACGACCTATCAACTCTTGGGTACAGGCACAAATGTCACCGATTTTCACATTTAGGACAGACTTTTATGCCATCTGGGCCATCTTCATGTTCCTGCAAGTGAGCATGCAAAGATGATTTGGGAAGCCCACTACAGTTATATGGAAAGACATTTTTGCATGGAGAAAACTATGGCCATTCTACAAAAAAAATTTATTGGCCAAAACTTCGACATGATGTCAGCAAGTATATCAGATCTTGCACTGCCTGTGCCATTGCCAAGCCAAGTATCAAGAAGCAAGGCTTATACACCCCTATTCCTATTTCTGAGAAGCCTTGGGAATCCATCTTGATGGATTACATGTCTATCCTTTCGTCCACCAAGCAAGGAAATGATTGTGTATTTGTGGTAGTTGATCGGTTTTCGAAGATGGCCATCCTCACATCCTACAAGAAGAACATCACAGTGGCAAATACTACCAATCTCTTCTTCAAACGAGTGTGGATCCATTTTGGGATACCACAGACCATTATCTCTGACCGAGACAACAAGTTCCTCAACACATTTTGGTTGAGCCTCTGGTCATTGTTGGACACCAATCTCACTATATCCACTTCTTTCCACCCCCAAACCGACGACCAAATAGAGGTCGTCAATCATATGATTGTGCACATCCTACGCATGTACAACTCTAAGCATCCGCGTACATGGGATGCGATTCTCTCTTATGTTCAACACAGTTAAAACAAGGATCTCCATAGCTCCACCAACCATAGCCCATTTCAAGTAGGGCTTGGATTCCAACCCTTGGGTCCCATCGATATTGCACTACCTCTTGCAACCATCTAGACAAACTCTTCCCATGTTGATTATGAGACTGACAAAGCCATCAGATTCATTGAGCATATTCAGCACATCTGCCAATAGGTCCATGATATTTTTCAAAAAGCCAATGCTAAGTACAAGCAACATCGTTATCAACACAGGGTACCGC
>JASDQU010101794.1:351169-372392 GCA_032191745.1 Picea mariana | reverse complement strand
TTATGCAGTTTTACAGTTTCAACCTATTTCATTTATTCAATAGAAGATATTGTTCACTAGATATATGTTTTGTTCTCCATATCTCTATGTTTATTGTATTCATTCTATTAATCAGTTCGTTTCACTCCTAAATTTGGATCAGAGGCCAATCCCAAGTGGATAAAAATTGGAAAGAGTACAACTTTAGAGGCCGAGATAAAATTAATAGAAAGTTTGATCCAAGAGTATAGGGATGTGTTTTCATGGTCATAGGATGACCTAAAATATAATAAAGAGACATCATTTAACATACCATCCCATTGAAGAAAAATGCAAAACCCTTTAGACAAAAGTTGAGGAGAATTAACTCTAAGCTCTTGCCCCTTATCAAGAAATAACTTGAAAACCCTCTTAGCTAGATCCTACTCCCAATGGTGACAAAGGAACTAAATCAAAAGGTAATAATACTGATAGAAATTGTAATTTTTGTGGTTGATATGGTCATTCAGAGTCTAAGTGCTTCAAGAAAATGGAAGCCTTAGAAGCATCAATGAAGAAGCACACCATCAATATTGATTCTTCGTCTTCTAATGGACATGCACTTTTTGCTTTTGGTTTTTCTTTCAATGCAACATTTGCTTCTTCTAATGAGTGGCTTATTGATTCTAGATCATATTATCATGTAGATAAGGTTAAAGGAATTTTTTCTACTCTTAATAAATTTAACACTTAAAAAATATTTTTTGGTGGTGATAGATCTCTTAGTGTTTTAGGGTCTTGATTAGTTCAGCTAGATGGTGGTCATTTTAATGATGTATTATGTGTTCCAAGTCTCTCCTACAGTATTTTATTAGTATATCAAATCACTCATTTAGGTGAAGGTAAAACATTAGAGTTTTCACCTCACTAAGTTGTAATCAAGGATTTAAAAGATTCTAAGCATGTCTTAACAACTATAATTGTTGATGATATTACTAGGTTGTATATATTTGACAACTTTGGGTCATCACATTTTCCACTAGTGTTTATTGCTCATAGAGATGACTTGAGAAAAATTTGGAATGAATGATATAGTCATCTAAACTATCACTCAAAGCAGTAGCTATGCAATCAAAATATGGTGAACAATCTTCCTCTCATTTCTCGTAGAGATGGTGTTAGTGCTAATTATATTCTCAATAAAAATCTTCAAGACAGTTTTGACAAATATGCCTCTTAACACTCCTTCACTCCCTTGCAAATTGTTCATAGTGATCACTCCCTTGCAACTTTTTCATAGTGATTTGTGTGGTATACTTCCTTCGCCTTCTTTCTATAGGTTCAAGTACTTCTTAAATTTCATTGATGACTTATCCAAAGACACTTGGTTTTATTTCTTAAAACTTAAGAGTGAAGTTTTTGATATGTTTTGGCCTACAATGCCCTTGTAGAAAAAAAAATATGGACATCAATGATTGAAGTTAAGAATAGATAATGGAAGTGATTATGTTAATAAAAAATTTACAAATTACTACACTAAAGAGGAAATACAAATACAACAAATTGTTCCAAATACACCACAAAAAAATGGCGTCGCTGAGAGAAAGAATCGCACATTAAAGGAAATAGAAAATTGTATAATCCAATATAAGGGATTAAATCCTCATTTTTGGGTGGAAGCCATTAATTATGTTGATTACATGGTTAATTACACTCCCACAAAGGATTTAAAAATACAACACTAAAAGAAGCATGGAGTAAAATTAAAGCATGTGTAAGCCACTTTTGTGTGTTTGGTAGTGAAGCATGGGCTCACAATCCTAATGAAAAAAGGAAAGCATTACATTCTAAAAGTGAGAAGTGCATTTTTGTTGGACATTCTAAAGATTTAAAAGGTTATAGACTTCTTAAACCTCAATCCAATGAAATTATTATTATTAGTGGTGTTAAGCTTGATTAAGGTCCATCAATCTTCATGTTGGGGATTGGGTGTAACACTGAACAAAACAATAACAAATCTGCAAAACAAATGAAAAGAATAAACTTCAAAGAATATCGGTGGTGTCCAAATACACCTTTATAACACTTAGGCACGACACATTGTGATCAATACATCACAATGCATCATTGAGCACATACAATACATAATACACAATTTATATTGACCCATAGGGTACTTTATTTATAGTTTCTAAATCTAACCAATTTCCTTGAAATCGGGAAGATATTATCCACATAGAACCATGGGTGGTTGGAAAAAATCCCCGCAAATCTGCGTTGTTGCATCGACTAGTTGACTTACCAAGTCGACCCGACCATCCAGTCATCCAATACTTAGTTTACTGCTTAGTTTGTTGATCTACTGATTGACTGTCTCTATCCTCTGGTCGATTATCATACCGACTATCTAATCGACCACCTGACCGAATGTCTCTAGCTCTAGTTGATTGATCGACTGAATATCTCCAAAAGGAGTGGGATGAATCATCAAAACTGGAGGTTCCAACACCCCCTCATCAACACACAGTTCTAGATATTCAGAAGGTGCAATTACGTCAACAAGATACCCCTCATAATTGAAACTTCTTGAAGCCCGAGCATATTATGTATCTTAACAAACTTGGCTTTAGACAAGGGTTTTTTAAAGATATCAATAATTTCATCATTTGATGTTTTGCTGTAAACAAGAGTGACAACCTTCTCTTGAACCAACTGTCTCAAGTAGTGAACATGTAGTTCAACATGCTTCATTTCACTGTGTGCAACATGATTATTAGCAACATGAATTGCACTATTATTGTCACAATGATTTATGGTTGAAGCCTGAACATGGAACCCAAGTTCACCCAAGAGCTGGTGAATCCAAACTACCTTTGTACCTACATTGACACACCACAATACTCAACTTATGTAGTTGACAAGGAGACTACCCTTTGTTTCTTGCACGACCAAACCAACAGTTCAGTGCTGAAGCAAAACACATAGATATAGGTGGAATTTCAATTATATATATTACCTACCTAGTTGGAGTTGGTGAAGATGACTTACAAGTCCAAAATTCAATAATATTTGATACCAAGATGAGAGGTACCCTTGAGATAACAAACAATTATTTTGACAACTTTCCAGTGACTTTCTTGGGGATCTTGCATAAACTAAGAAACCATACTAATAAAAAAGGAGATGTCATGTTGAATGTGAGTGAGATAAATAAGGCTCCTGGCCATTTTTTGATAAAGGTTCAGGTCAACTTTGGGAGTCGAACAAGCTTTAGTAAGCTTAAATCCATACTAAAAAGGAGTAACACATGGATTAGAGTCAACCATCTTAAAACAATGCAATAGACCCATTACTTATTTGGACCGAGAGAGAAACAAACCATTATATAGAGGTAAAACTTGAAGATCGAGAAAATAATGCAGAAGACCAAGGTCTGTCATAGAAAAAGTGTTAGCAAGTCATTTCTTCAATCTAAGAATGAGATCAATATCATTACCAGTTATGACCAAGTAATCAACATATACAACAACAATTAAGGTATCACCATGAGTATGTAATACATAGAGACCGTGGTCAGATTCACAACATTTGAAACCAAGGTGGAGAAAGAAACAATCGATCTTAGCATACCAAGCCCTGGGAGCCTATTTCAATACATAAAGATACTTCTGTAGTCGACAAACAAGATTGGATTTTTTCACAAAACCAGGGGGTTGTTCCATAAAAATTTCTTTAGATAAGTCGCCATGAAGGAAGTCACTTTTTACATCCGTTTGGTGAACCTTCCCAGAAAAGAAGACAACAAGGGAAATAATTAGTTGAACATAATTCATCTTTGCAATAGGATCAAAGGCCTTAGTGCAGTCAATTCCTTCTTATTGAGAAAATCCTTTCGCGACCAATCTAGATTTATGACACTCAATAACACCTTCAGTGGTAAATTTGGTCTTATAGACCCATCGAAATTTCACAATGTTCTTCCCTTGAGGTCAAGGAACTAAATCCCAAGTATGATTCTTCAAAAGATAATTCATATCATCTTTCATAGCTTGTTCCCATTCAAGTTGTCCTTGTGCATCTGATTAAGAGACATGATCACAAGTCTCAAGAACACAAGCCATCAATGCAATGATGGGATGCTGCTTGTGACTACAAGTTCGTCATCCTGAAGAGACATCACCAACATCAGGTCCAACAATTTCAATCATTTTAGCATCCCATCGAGGTAAGAAAAAATAAGGTGAGATGATATCTACTGCATAAGTTCAATCAAATGAAGGAATAGTTTCAGTTGATGAAGATGGAGGCCTAGTCAAAACAGATATCGATTATTTGATTGAATCAAGAACAAAGGTTGATGTCTCAATTGAAATAGGAACACAATTCAACTGCCAGTCAAAATGATGAAAAATGGAACAGGTGAACGAGATTCAGAAACAACTTCGAAGGAATCATCTTGTAAGGAGCCAAAGGAAGGATTCAACAACTTAACGCTTGGAGACTTTTATAAAAAAACACATTTCTTCTAATAATTATATGTCATTCAATAGGTTCAAACAATTGATAGGATTTGGATTCTTTTGAGTAACCCATCATGATGCAAGCATGACTCTTTGCATCCAATTTCTTCCTGCAATCATCTAGAATATGAGCCCAAGAAACATATCCAAAGACTTTGAGGTGACTGACTGAGGGATTCTTTCCACACCATTTTTTGACTGGAGTCACATAACTGATAGTTGTAGTCGCAATACGATTCATGAGATAGTTGGCATAGTAAAAAACTTCACCCCAAAAATGAGTTGGGAATTTTTGGGCTACAAAATATAGTGAGTCATTTTGACCAATGTTCGGTTCTTCCTTTCTAGGAAACCATTTTGTTGATGCATATGAGGAACATACATCTACCAGGAAATACCAGATTAAGCAAGGTATTATTCAATTTTTTGATTCACATACTCTCTACCATTATCATATCTCAAACACTTGATAGGTTGAATGCATTTCTTTTTAGTCAATGCCCTAAATTCCTTGAATTTTTCAAAGACATGACTCTTATTTTTCAATAAATAGATCGAAGTAAAAATAGAGAGATCATCGATAAAGGTTAACATATGCTTTTCACATGTTGAGGAGGGTTGATTGATACAACATAGATCACTATGAATGATCTCCAGTGGGTTCTATGCTCGCCACACTTTTCCAAAGTCGAAAGGGGTCGGATGATGCTTGCCCAACACACATCCTATACAAACGCCATCATGTGGAAGACCATTGTGAATACCAAAAACCATAATCTGTGTGGCCAATGACTTCATAATTTGAAAATTTAGGTGTCTAATTCATTCATGCCAAATTCTACTGCATTCATTAGTGTGAGAAATAAGAGCATTTGGTCTAAGATCAGGTTGAGGGAGGTCATAGAAATTGTATAGTTTGTCCTTCAAGTTTAGAAAATCGTCAATGACAATTAACCTGTCATTCTTCAAATCCTTAACGAAGAACTAATCTGGCCAGAACTCAATAAAGTTACATGTCTGTGTCAGTTGAGAAATTGACAATAAATTTGCACTCAGGTTTGGCACATGATAGACGTCGACAATGTTACCAAGTCAACGAGGAACATCATCATGACCAACAATGTCAAGACCGAAATCATCAACAAGAGATATCTTCTGCTCGACAAATTTATCCAGGTAAGAGAACATAGAAGCATCCTTTTCCATATGATTAGTGCACCCATAATTGACTACCCACTCATGATATGAGGTATGAGTAAGCAATGCTTGAGAAGTTCCAACTTGGAAGGTAAATTTGTTGGTCGATTGATGAATAACTGACACGTCTCCTTCAAGATTCTTAACCTTCACCTCTAGGTTGTCCTTATTCTTCCAATAAGATTTTTCCACATTTATGAGCTTTCCAGAGTACACAAATTTTTTCTTCTTTCAATTCTTCCAAGTGGACGTTGGCTCATCAATATTCTCTTCAATTTTTTGGTCAAGACATTCTTTTCTACATACAAGAGCATCAAAACATCATATTTCCTTGTAATTCATCTTGCCTTTGCCCTTGAGAAACTGATCTTGATTTTTTCTAGCAAGCTTTCCTTCATCAAGCAACTTGTGTTTATCATCAATAAATAAGCCACATAAAGTATCAAAGGTATAATCCTTACCATCTTCTTTTCACGCCTTCCAATTGGTCTGGAACATGGAGTAGAACACGTCGAATGGTGTTCTTAAATTCATTAGGACCAGCTCGATGATTTTTCCATATTTCTTCTGATAATTATTCCCACACTCACCCAATTTTAATTATGGTTCCTTAACACGTGCCAGGTAGTCCTCGATCCTTTCAAAGGAATGGGGATCAAGAGAGATCAAATCTTTCTCCAACTACATAAATTGGATTTCATCGACTTTGTCGAACAAGGACTTCAACTTCTTCGAAAATTCACGAGGGAAGTCTATCATGCTTGTATGAAAGAAAATATCCCAAGAAATATAAGTCACGATGAACCCAACAACCTCATTTTTCTTCCCTTCGACGGTGAAATTTACTTGGTCATATTGTGGATCTATAATTGCAACCTTCGTATATTTCCAGATCCCTTTTCCTGTCAACAAAGTCTCCATATCTAGTTCCCAAACAACATAATTAATCCCATTTAAAACAACATGATCAATTTTAGAATCCATCTTTGATTTCATGGATCTAATAATCCAAACACGTTATAGTCGACAAATCAACAACCTAGAGTCAATCGTTGTAAGATTTGACTCAGCAAGATTTGTAGACAATTGGTGAGGTCAAAACTAGTCACTTTGATACCATGTTGGGGATTGGGTGTAACGTTGAATTAAACAATAACAAAATCTATAGAATAAACAAAGAGAATAAACTTCAAAGAAGATCGATGGTGTCTAAAGACACCATTACAACACAACACATTATGATCAGAACATCACAATGCATCATTGAACACATGCAATTCATAATACATTATTTAGATTGTCCCATATATTCCTTTATTTATAGTTTCTAAATCTAACCAATTTCCTTGAAATTGGGAAGATCTTTTCCACATAGAACCGTTGGTGGTTGGAAAATCCTGACAAATCTATGTTGTTGCATTGGCTAGTCGACTTACCAAGTCGACCCGATATCCATTCCTCCAACACTTAGTCGATTGCTCGGTTAGTCGATCTACCAACCGATTGTCTTTGTCCACTAGTCAATTATCATATTGACTATCTAGTCGAACACCCAATCGACTCTCTCTAGCTATTGGTCGATTGACCGACCAACTATCTCTAGAAGGAGTGGGATGAACCATCAAAACCGGAGGTTCCAACACTACAAGCCTAATTTGGTGTTTGTTCCATCTTCAACCTATGAGCCATCTTTGATATGCACGCCATCTTATATTCCCAAATTTTTCATTAGTGATCTTATTATGGTTTCTTCTTCAAATGATGACGGTGAGGATGAAATTCCACCTCCACGTGATCACCTTCCTCTAGTTGGGTCTATTATCACTCTATAATTTCTAGAGTTTGTAGAAGAAATTGATAGAGGTAACTACCAAACCACTTTGGAAGTTGGGATCTAGCCCTGCCAGCTTCAGAGAGGGATCTCTCTATCATATTTAGATTTGTTTGAGTTTTAAAATGTTAGGCTAGTTATGACAGTTCGAATTTTGTTTGTTTGTTTGAAATAATTGGCTGAAAGAATGCTTAATTTTCCATTGGGCTATGGGGTCTGTACTTGAAGATGATGATCAGATTCAGATTTTATAAGGTTTTCTCCAGAGGGAAAGGTAGTAAAATTGTTGGATCTATTCAGATTAAATGGAATGAATAAGAGGGACAAGAGGGGAAAGTCCACTAAGCAGAGGAGCAATTAAGAATTCCTTCACTCAGTTTCAGATGAAAACATACAAATCATTAAAAAACCAGAGACAGAGTATATGAAATAAATTATGTTCTTTTGAATTTCTTTTAATGATTAGAATTGGAAATACATGAAATGATTATAGAGAATTAGGAAACATTTAACAAAGAGAGAAAGACATCACCAACAATCTGACACAAGAATCCTGTGAATAAGCCTATTTTATTACTAGTTGATCCTTTGAAAAATTACACAATAGCTCCTGGGTGAAAAAATCAACCGCTAATACTTCGAAGAGAGAAGTAATTATAAAACTATTTACATCATATCCTATCATAAATGACTAGGATATTATGGAAGAATAACTAACTAACTAAATCTTAAAAATACAAAATATAGGGATTTGTTGATTTTCTCGGATCCTTTGTGCTGATTTGGTGGAAGTGGTTGGTGACTCATCTCTTTGACTTTGGATGGCTGCTCCATGTTGACTAGAACACCAAAATTGTCTCTACTCAAGTAAAGCGCATATATATTGCCACCTCTTTTTACCTGGGATGGAAATCTTGAATAATTTGTTGTATATCTCATCCATTTCAGTATACTTAGAAAAAGTAGGCTTTGTGATGAAGATATGCTTAATCTCATGTTGAATATTCAAGTCCAATTTTAGTCTCTCCAGGAAAGATTTACCAGTAATGCTTCCCTGTGTCCCTGCAAACTTTGAATTGTCCTTTGCCACTGCACTCATTTTCTGTTTGTAATCAAACAAAGTGATCAATTTGTCATTTAGTACTAATAATCCAAGAAGACCTTTCTTATGTAGCACTGAAACTTACTGAAAAATCTCTTCACACCTATGCCCATCACTTGGGCCTTTTCTTCTAGTTGCAACATCAATCCTTTTTTGGTCAGGACCTTCTTGATCTCAAGGATGGTATATGTTCTGTATTCAATTTCTAGTTCTTCTAACTCCTGATTTTTTTTGGAGTTCAGAACTATGATAAGTTCTTTGGCCTCTGTGGGTCTTTCTCCTAACTCTTCCTTGATGATATCAATTGCTCCTCTATCCTTCTATACTAATTCATGTTTTTCAAATATGATATGTATGGATGGCCAGATTTCTGACATTGACTTGCTGATATCTACCCAAATATTTTCCTTAGCTTGGGCTAAGGTTTTTTCCATGACAATCTCTTTTTGTAGTTGATGTAATTATTGACTAAGCCTTTGAGACTTACGCATCTCTAGCTGGTGACTGGCATGGAACATAGACTTAATCTCCTGCAGGTTCTTTACCTCTTCCTATAGTTTTCTGATCTCTTCCCCCTGGATGGACATGTCTTCCATGTATTTTACAAGTTTCTCAAATGCATCTGAAACTTCTACTAGGATTGTTGATGGAATTTCTACTGATGTGGATGCTTATGTTGTTCTAATTCCCATCAGAGGAACTACCTCCAGTGGAATCATGGCCATCTGCACATTCTGTTCCTTTTCCTTTATCGTTTTATCCATTTCTACTTCCATTTCTCTTATCTGTGCATTTTGTTCCATGATAAGCTTCAACATTTCTTCTTTGTGTCCTTCAGTCTTAGCCACTTCTTTGGCTTGTGAATCTTATGTGGCTGGAATATTCAGCTGCTTTCTCAGATATTTTATATCGACATTCTTCTTTTTTAATAATTCCCCTGTTGCCTTGACATTTGTTGGGTCATACCCAATCTTTAGCACCAATTCTTCTAATGATTTGTTTTTTTTGTCTTTAGCCAAAGAAGGTATTTTCTCCAGCTTCAATTTGAACTGAATGTTGTTCAAGGACACTTGCAACTTTGAAGCAGTCATTGAGGTGTTTTTCAAGGTAGAGAATATCATCTCTCATGTATGCCTATGCATATCCATTTTTTCCACTGGATGGACATCCTTTACATCAAAATCAAAGGCAATCTTCTTATAGTTTGCTGTTGTTTTAGGATGAGAAACTTGTGCTTGCAAGAATTCCATTTGCATTCTTCCTCTCTCTATGTCAAATGATGACAACAGCCTGTGTTGAGCAGTGGAGTTATGCTTCCAGAACTGAGCATAGGTGTTGTTGTTGAGGAGCTCATTTCTTTGTACTTGTCAAAAATATTTGACTCTGTTTTCTCATGAGATGATTCAGATGTCAGAGTAGTGTATGTTTGTATTTGAGATGTTGGTGATGATGTAGACACTATGAATTGGCTATCTGAGTAGGATGAAGAGTGGGGTCTCTCCATGACTATGGTGGACTGCATTTATCCTTCCTTGAGAAAGTCTGGTGCATGACTGGTCTTGGCTTTATTTCTGTAAACTTGGAAATCCTAAGCTGATACCTCTGTGACAGAAGGGGAAACCTCCTTTATTGATCTCTTATTTCCTTGCTTTTGAGGTGTGTTAGTATGTGAGGCAGTTATAGGGGCAGGTTGTTCCTCTGTTTCTAGCAAGGTGTTATCATGCCACTCTGTCTGGTTCATGTATTTCTCCACCTCTGGCTTATGTGTGTGAGCATAAGGAGTACTCCTTTGTTTGAATCTAAGCTCTGAGATGATACCAAATGGGTCATAAGCCCAAGTGGAACTCTGAGTAAACCTTATCTGTTTCAAGAGGTTATCTACCTCTTCTCCTATTGATTTGTTGTTGCAGATGAAAGGGACAATCTGGGTCTTGATTCTGAGTTGCTGCTTCTTCTTTGCAACAAAAAAGTGGATTTCGTTTGAATTCACCATCCACCTTATGTATTCTAGTGCAAAAATCCTGACATGGAGGTATTTGGGAAATCTATAAGGTGGAAGCTCACACCCATACACTCTTATCTCTGTTTGGTTTTGGTATAAATACCAATCCCCTGTCTTGGTTAGATCAGAAAGGTGAAGGATTCTCTTAATTTCTTCATTGATTCTTGGCTCTATGTTGTTGTTAAGCATGCAAACCACTGGGTGATAGAATTGGTCTATGAAGTCCTTGAAACTATATTCTACTGAATTTTTCCTCACCAATGAGGTCCATGAGGTCACTAACTGTGGGTTTCCTTCCTGGTTCAGTTTCTAAAATGTACATGGAAACCTGTCTAACTGAAAAAACAAGAACATATAAACCAGGACTGAGGACTATTTGAACATTCCTTCAGTTGAAAACCTGAAAAGTTGATCATGAATGTTATCAGCCATAAATTGACTGAAATTAAATTTAATTGTGGATCTTTCTTCTGTGGAAAAGATAGATAGAAAACCTAGAGTAGGCTCATCTACCCATTCATCTGAGAAATAACCTAATAGGTAACAAAGAATGGAAATGATCTGGTTGGCCTTGACAGTGAAGATGGAGGATGAATAAGGGGGATTTTTCTTGGGTAATTGGGTGTCTTTTGGTAGAAAAATCTCAAAAATCAGGGCTCTTTGGGGGAAGGTGAGCTTATGGTACAGGTCATTTAGGGATTCAATGAAAAAAGGGGTTGTTGCATCGTTTTTAGGGATTTACAACATCTGGTCAATGGATTCAGAGATGACTATGAACAAGGTTTCTGTAGAGGAAGAAACAATGGCCCTTTGGTCGGGAGAATAGTGAGCTTGGAATCTGAGGGCGAATTCAGGGAAATGGTGAGTTTTTGGGAACATATACAGAGGTAAATTGGAATCTCAGAGTCCAATTTCATCGTTCTGGTCCAGGATAATGTCTTTTATCCAAGAGTGCAATTCGAAGAAGTAGAATTCACGCCTCGGCTCTGTGATTTTATAGTCCTTATCCACGAGAGGGATGTGGTCCAGGTCGACAAGAGGGGGAAGGATTGGGTTCTCAGATGTATCAACGGATTTGGCCTTGGGGGTCATGATTAACAGAGATTAAGGTAAATCAATGGAGGGACTGTGATTACTCGGGGAAAATGCGCCTGTTGATGGTGAGAAGTTGTGGCAGTTAGCTTGACAACTTGTTTTAGCGTGGTGTCCACAGTGTCTGCATCAGAAAATGGTGTTATATGGTGATGAAACGGGGTTTTACAGTGTGTTGGAGGTGTGTGTTATGGCACTGGGTGGTGACATGTCATTTAACGATCACGGGGAGCGATTTAATTGGGTAACGTGTATGTAGCATGGGACATATGGTAGGTGGAAGTAGGGTACGGTGGCAGAGTGAGGTGAGTGGTATTGGGTAGTGGTTAGGGGGGATTTTGGAGGGGGGGTCCGAAACATTGTTAGAGAGGCACGTTAGGTGGGACCAACGCGAGGGGAAACCACTTTTTAGACCCCCCCGTTAAAGGAATAAAGATCGGGGGGGTTGAAATGCGTTGAGGACCGTCGATTTGTGAGGTGATGAATGTCGCCGATGACAACATATGCGGGAATTACCCACTACACGACAAAAGGTATTTTCCATTAGTAACTTAGGATAAAAAAATATGCGTTGGGTAGCGCTAAGATTACTTTTTTCCCTTTTACACCATGGTCTTATTTTCCTAAGGCTGTAATAATCAAATTTAATCAATCAAGGGGTATTTTGACATCCCCTTTCAACATTTATTGAAACCAAAATCACTAACCTATCTCCTAACCTAGTCATCTAACATATTAATCCAACTTAGACTGTTGGATTAATTATTACTCTAACCTAACTAATTTGGCCAAGATTAAACAGTTTGATCAAACTTATTCTCTAACCTATCAACATAAATTCAACAAGTTTGATCATGATTATACAGTATGATTCAAACTAAATTTATTTTTGTTGGGGTTTTATACTTTTCTATTTTTTTATTTTATTTGTCTTTTATTATTTTTTATACCCTCTTTTCATTTTTTCTATTTTTATCCTTTTCTTTTTCTTTTTGTAAATCATTTGTAGAATGAAATATTATTTACAATAAAATATGACTAGAGGAAGACATTTCAATCACCAGGTGATACTATGAAATATAGGGTTATAACATGGTGCGTTGAACACAAACTTGCACAAGTACCACCACTTCCTAGATGGTTCCATTCAACATGAGAAGAAACTAGTGATCTTGCTGGTGATATTGAAAATCAACATCATACACATTTGTAATTCCAACAAGCCTCCTCTATTTTGGCTCAAGTTTCAAATACTCATGTTCTAGAAACATTTGCAGAAGCTTTTGGACATCTGGATTGGGACACAACAATGAATCAAGAATATTGTTCCTTAATGGAAAACACTACCTGGGATCTTGTACCTCTTCTGAAAGGAAGAAAACTTGTCAGGTGTAAATGGGTGTATAGAACTAAATATGCATCATATGAAAGTGTTAAAATACATATGGCCTAGTTATTTTCCAAAGGATTTTCTCAAGTTGAAGGGTCTGACTATAATAAAGCCTTTTCCCCATGGCCAAAATGAATTCCATCCACATTGTTCTATCCCTAGCTACCTCACATAAATGGGAGTTCCATCAGATGCATATTAAATCCACATTCTTGCATAGGGATTTGCAAGAAGAAATTTGCATGGAAAAACCTCTTGGCTATGTTAAGAACGAATCTGGCCTTGTTTTTCACCTTAAGAAATCTCTCTATGGTGTTAAGCAAGATTCTTGAGCTTGGTATGCTAAAATGGAAAACTTTCTTCTTGACACCAACTTTTCTAGATGTCATTTTGACCCCAATGTCTATACCAAGAAGTAGATAGACACCTCACAATACTTATTATTTATGTTGATGACCTTATTCTCATGGGTAATGAACCAAAAATTTTAAACCATGTGAAATCCAACCTTAATAATAAATTTGAAATGAGACTTAGGATATTTTCATTGTTTCCTTGGCCTCCAATTATTGCGAACTAAGGAGGGAATTTTCCTTTCATGGTATAAGTATGCATGTGACCTTCTTTGCCACTTTCACATGGAAGATACGTCGTCTCCTTTTTAGTCTGGAGTCAAACTTGCTACCACCTATTTAATGACAAAATATTATCTCAAAATGACAATACTAATCTAATCAAGCTCACTTTCAAGATGCAACCCAAAAGTACCTAAGGAATGAGAAAAATCTCCCAAATTCCAAGCTCACGGGATGCTCAACATTTCTAGTCCAATATGTCCAACAACTATTCACACATGTTGAAGTAGATATGTGAGAAAACTACAAAATATGTTTCAATCCAACTAAAACATAAAAATTCTATGTGAAAGGTGAATGCGAAAAGTTGTTGAAATTTGAGCCAATATTTAAACAATGAATGCTGATGTTAAGTGACATATGTTGCAATGATAGAATATTTTTGAAGTGGAGTTGACCATTAACCATTGACCATGTAAGATGAATCATAACATCATTGGATGGAATTAGAAACAAACTTAGGATTGTAAGGAAATAAAGATCTCAAAATTTTAAAGAATTTCAATAGTCCACAAGCATGAGCAAAATTTTCAGCAATTGTATGAAGATATTAGGTTCCTTTAACATGGTGCACCATATTCAAATTCTCAAAGAACCAATATGTTATGAACCATAAACTATGTATTAATTGAAATTCAAGATGCACTAATTCAAGACAAGAAAGAAAGGATAAACCATATTTAGAACCAACAAAGCAAAGATTCATGATCCATAATATAATGTTCAAACACAGATTAAGTTTGTCGTTGTTTGATACCATAGGATCAATTACCATATATATTCAAACCAACTCATGCTTCTAGGACATCAAATGGAAAGGAACAACAAGGCATTATGTAATGAATTTATTTTCATAAAGAAAGTGTGTGGTGGTTGATATATTAATGACTTATTTATGCTATGCTTAGGATGCAATAAAGTTTTGTCCTTAACACCACCAGCCTATAGTGAGATCAACATTATTCCATGAGTCAATTTGTTAGTCCTTGAGATGTTCCAAGCTATAATTGGAACTATGCCAAGGCACCTCAAAGCTAAAACTCAAATATGATTTTAAAACTATATTGTGTGGAACTCTTATGGTAATCTTGAATTGCTCAAAACCCTCAAAATGTATGGACAAGATGATAATAGTGATAAAATACAGACAAGAACAACAACATGGTGGAAAAGGCTCACTAGCCAACACATTTTGTATTCACTCCAATGTTACATATTTATAGTACAATGGGTGATGCCACCTCATAGAGATATTTGCTCTAGATCCTAAAATCATGCATGATGACTAGGCTAGGCAATCTTAACTAAATCATTAGTCATCACTTGAGGATATATTACTAATATCCTAAATGAATAATACAAATATAGGTGACAATTTAGACTTAGTGATTGGTAAAGGTAACCCATAGGCTAACAATCCCCCCCTCAATCACAAGTCCGATCAATAATACCAACAATTAAGCATAAACTGGTATCAATTCCAAGTCTTCATACTGAAACTCTTGAGTTGAGCCTCAATGAAGAACTGCCTAAAAAACCACCAATCTGGATGTTGAATGGTTCATCTGAAGTGAACTGGAAGAGAGCTAAGATATGGTAGTGAACAACTGCAATATCTGAACATTCCTTGATTGCTTGACAATTTGATCATTTTGCCAAGTATTTTAGCTAGAAGAATCTGATGTCTTCTGCTAATTGGTGAACATGTAGTATCACCACTCTACTATCAGTGTATCACTGAAGTGCTCTCTGAATCTGTGGTTTGGGATGACCACTAACCAATTGATACCATGTATCTGATGGTTTTGGATAACCACCACCAAATCTTGACACTTTTAGGTGTCCAACAACATCCCAATGTATAATGTGTATGATTCAATTGCAAGTCATTGAACCATAATCCTGTCAAAGTCTTCCATCTCTGGAAAATCTCACTATGTAATCATGTGAGCCAGGATGCATGCAATTTGTTCACTTAATGTAAACTCCAATCTGATGAGAGCGAACCAAGAGAAGTGAATCAGCTTCTAGTCTGACACATCCCTAAAAATGCCTGACAACTCAATCAAATGCCAAGCTGCAATGCAAAAGGATCCTCTTGTCCTCTGCTAGGTCAAATGACCATCTATGCGAACCAAACATCCACACAATTGCTCTCAAAATCAAAATTAACATCCAAATTATGTATGATTCAACTTAAACTTATTGAACCATAATTCTGCCAAAGTCTGTCATCTACAAACCGCAGTTGCCCATTTGGCAAATTTCATGCCCATCTGGCATACTTGATGTTTGTTGTTGTTGAAACTTTCTGTCTGACAACCAATTCCATCATCAATTCCCCCCTTTGTCAGCTGAAAGGAGAGACCACAAGTGGTTTCATGAACCATCATCACTAGAATTTTGAACTCCCCCCCTTAAGGTGCATGAGAGTTACATCATTGTACTCCCACCTTCTATGCTCAAGAGAGTACCATACTTGTTCCATTTGAGTACAACACAAAGTGGGCATGCAGAAAAAACCACATGTTATCTCATCCCGTAAGGGCCATGCTCGAAAGCTACGCCATAAGGGGACCACTTATGTGAGGTACAAAAAACGTTATGTTCTACAAGATTGGTCTTTACTTGAGATTGAATTCTATGGTAAGACTTATATAATCGCTTGGTTGTTGATGACCATTGCCAAGGATCAATCCACTCATAGTGAATTTTCAATCTTGCAGGTTTTTTCAGTGTTGAACATTTGTCTAAAGAATGGTTATGCTTTCCACAATGATGGCAAGGATGGAGATCAAAACACTAATTCTCCTTGTGACCAACTCGATTACAATGTTGGCACTTATCATTCTGATGCTGAACTTGAACAAGTGAAGTTGAATCTTCTTGAAGGAATTCAACACTTTGGAACTTGATTGGTCTGGAATAATCAAGAATATGAAAGGTAACTTCCTTGTCATATCCAAGTCCTGTTCTATTCTTGTTGTAGATGATTTCTTCTCAAGGTCTGATGATGGGCTTGGAAAGAGTATTCTGAACCTGTTGCTTTGAAATCCGTGGTAGTGGATTTACTGCATGTTGATGCATCATTGAAAGGTTTTCTTCACTGAAATCAAAAGACAACTCTTGAAATGTAGGTTCATGAATAGATTCAACTTCATCTGAAACTGATTCTGAAGTTGTATCACTGTGTTGTTCCTTCACTGGTTGTTGATTAAAAACATCATCATCATTATCATTATCATCATCATCATCATTATCATCATAGAGAGGGTTGTGTTGAACAAAAACTAGTTCAAAACACTTCACTGGATGATGATTTTTGAGATCTATCAACTCATCATTCAATAGTTGGGATTGAGATTGAAGAAGTCTAACTTTAGCTTGTGTCACTTGCAAACAAGTTAGCACTGATTGAAGAGTTTCTTTGTTCAATGTCACTGTGTTGTCTTCAATGGTGTTTATTAGAGTGTTCAGTAACTCTAATAATTCACGACTTCGCTCCATTTGAACACGCTCGCTTGAACTTCTCGTTCACTTTCTCTTCTCGCTCGCTTGAATTTGTTTCTCGCTCACTTGTACTCGCTCGCTTGAACTTTTCTTGCTTTCTTCCAAGAAGTTGAGGATGTCGGTTACCACCGAAAATGCATCCAAAACTTGATGTTTACAATGATTTGAGTTTCAAGTACTCAACCTAGTCAATTTCGACTCAAAATTACAATGACTCGGGAATAGAATGATATAATCAAGTTGTGGGTGTCGGGTTCAACCGAGAATGCACCTTATGACAAATTCAATTCAACTCAATTTTATTTTGACACTTACAAAAAGAACTATTGCAAGTACATTACTTGTAGTTGATGTTGAAGTTGAAGTGATCTTCAAAGTTGACTTCTTTGATGACGTTTTGAGTCCTTGAATATTAGGTGCTTGATGTGTCCATTTGTTGAACGATTTGAATTGCTCCTTTGATTAGTTTTATTGCATTGCCTTCATTGATGTGATTTGATTTCTTGTCAATGCTCGATCATATATGCTTGGTTGTATGTGCTTGATTATCAATATTAAATATGTGTCACACTAGACAACATAAGAATCAAAGGAAATATGCACAATCACATACAAGGACAAATGTCCTTAGACACCCTTATTCAATTTTGGGGTGGTCTAGGACAAGGAGCGAAAAAATGTTGATTTTATTATAGGATATCCTTCATGTGAACACAAAAATGTGTCCAAATACATTGATAAGTCTTCAACCTACTTTCTCCTTAAAAATGCTTTTAATGAGACTCTTACATTCACAACATTTTCCTCCTTATAAACCCATTTCAATTAATTAATACACATCCTCACCAATTTCAAAACTACACTTCAAGCTCTTTCAATTTTACTTTCACAAATCCTCAACTTATATCTCTAACATAGAGAAAAAACAAATCACTTTGGTTTTGATGAATGTCCTTTTAGTGGTGATCATCCATGAACATAATCAACACTTCAAACAACTCGTTTTACATATGATACGGGTGTAAAAGTCCTTGCAGAGTGGAGGATATCCCATTGTGGATCCCTGAATCTGCGTCGTCATTTGGGTCCTCTTATCAAGGCCACGACCAGCTCTACATCATTCACCTCATCGTGGGATAGTGTGCCAGCTACTCACCGAGGATAGTCTTGGTGTGGTGAATGCCCCTTATCGAATCTTTAACAAAATCCACATGGTGATGTGGAAATTTGATCATTATGCCTTGTGGTAGTCCAACGAAAAAACAAGAATGGCTAAAGGACATCCTTCTCCTAGTCTAGTGAAATATCTATACCGAATATATAGAGGGCATGGTGAGCTGTGTGACTCTGCCTCCGAGATTCTCCAAATCTCATACGCTTGCACTATTTAAGAGAAATCAATAAATTCCTATGGCGTAGATTTCAAAGTGGATTCGAGAAGACGCAGTAACCTACAACCAAGCAACATTAAAAAGTTCTGATTGTGCAGACGTCTGCCACCATGGAGTTGCCAGGGCAACCATCACTTTCATCTAAATCCTTCACATCGGGTTCACCAATTTTCAATTAGGCATCCTAGCTTCACCACAGACACCCAATTGAAAAATCGTCATGGACCCAATCGTATAATTCACAGCCACTGCAAATCTGAAGAATCCCCACCAAATTTTGAGCTCTTAAAGTGGTTTTTCTCCTTTGACAATGACAAGCGACTCTCCTCACTTCTGTTGCACGATATTGATTCTGCTAACTGTCATTGGAGCAAATCTGACCTCAGTAAATGCTTCATTGACAATGAAAGGGTAGGAATGCAAGGGTTAGCACCAATAAATGGGATTACAGTGTCGATGCATTGCTACAGATGTCGCCACCATGCCTCTCGTCTAGATTTGCTAATATCTAAGTTCCATACCAAATCGACGGTCTTCTCCTTCACCCACGGTCTTCTCCTTCCTCGGATATGTCATGTTTGCTTTGATGGCGACTCACACACAACAAATTAAAATGAGAGAAATTAAACAACAGACAAACCCAGATCGCGCGCAAACAGCTTGCACGCACTCAGTAATATAACAGGGAACATCAGCTCCAGTTTGCGCCCTCACACACAGTGAACAACATGCATCAATATAGATGCTGCAACCACATTCACACAGCTCTTGAGAATAGCAGCACGTAGTCTCTCCAGATAGCAGTCTAAGTGCTATCTCCAGCAGTGATGGCGAACTCCAGCGATTATAAATTGAATTAGACAACACTCCAACGATTATGCAGCATTCAGCTCTTGCACGGCTCCACGATGAGATAAGAAAACACTTGCACACTTTAAAAAATGTGTAGATCATCTCTACGTCACACGTCAACAACCAAGGTTCAAATTCGCTTAGATCTTTCACGACTTCACATACATGACAACTTACAACTTAGTCAACACACAAGAGTTTCTCCAACACTGGATTGAAATTGGAATCTCCACACTCTAGATGGCACACCACGAACAACGATCAACGATGAAACTATGGTCCTAATGATCGCAGCACACTCAGCAATGCAGCGGTTTGAGGAATTTGTATGCTTGTTGAAGGTGCTTCGATCCATTTGTAATGCAAATCTTCTTCACCATCATCATTGGGCCTTCTATGGAAAACTACCATAATTATCAAGCCTTAAGATCATAACAGCTGTGATACCAATTGATAAAATATAGACAAGAAGAACAACATGGCGGAAAAGGCTCACTAGCCAACACTTATTGTATTCACTCCAATGTTACATATTTATAGTACAATGGGTGATGCCACCTCATAGAGAGATTTGCTCTAGATCATAAAATCATGCATGATGACTAGGCTAGGGAATCTTAACTAAATCATTAGTCATCACTTGAGGATATATTCTAATATCCTAAATGAATAATACAAATATAGGTGACAATTTAGACTTAGTGATTGGTAAAGGTAAGCCATAGGCTAACAAATAGGACTCTCAACCCAAGAGGCATTTTCCTGTATGTATCAAACATCTTGGTTTAAAGGTGATAGGTGGATGAATACACTAGGAAACATAATGAAGCATACAATGTATTCTGGTGAATAAATCTTGCAATCTTTGTAGAAACAAAATGTACCGAGCATAAAAAATTCAGTAGTTTAAATCATGTGAATTTGAATTTGTGAAGGACATACTCATACGGCAACATAATGTTTAACATATTAAATGGTACCAAAATAATTTTTCACTCATTCAATCATACCAAACATATAAGAGACAAAAATTGGTGTTTAATGTGAAATCAATTTCAATCACAGAAGCACATCACACATTTACAATGAATATGATGCAAATTGTTGCCTGAGGCTTTTATTAATAGCAAAATCAGATTTACATTGTCTGAAGAATAGGTATGGATTTACATTGAGAACAATACAATGGAGTACAATACAAGGAGATGATGTAGACTGATACAATCATGGTGGATGAATCTCTCGGG
Organism: Picea mariana; assembly: GCA_032191745.1. Lineage (NCBI taxonomy): Eukaryota > Viridiplantae > Streptophyta > Pinopsida > Pinales > Pinaceae > Picea > Picea mariana. The sequence goes on along the minus strand of JASDQU010101794.1, from coordinate 351,665 downwards.
CCCTCTGTCCTCTATTGTATTGTTCTCCATGTAAAGCCATACCTATTATTCAAACAATGTAAATCTGATTTTCCTATTAATAAAAACCTCAGGCAACAATTTTCATCATATTCTTTGTAAATGTGTGATGTTCTTATGTGATTGAAATTGATTTCATTTTAAACACCAATTTATATCTCATATATGTTTGGTATTATTGAATGAGTGTAGAATTATTTTGGTACCATTTAATATGTTAAACATTATGCTATCTTATGCGTATGTCCTTCACAAATTTAGATTCGCGTGATTTAAACTACTAAATTCTTTATGCTCAATACGTTTTCTTTCTACAAAGACTACAAGATTTATTCACCAGAATACCTTGTATGCTTCATTATGTTTCCTCATGTATTCATCCACCTATCAACTTTAAACCAAGATTTCTGATACACATGGGAAACTGCTTCTTGGGTTGAGATTCCTTTGATCATCATGTACGTACATTTTGAGGGTT
>JASDQU010101794.1:340283-351119 GCA_032191745.1 Picea mariana | reverse complement strand
AATTGATTTCATTTTAAACACCAATTTATATCTCATATATGTTTGGTATTATTGAATGAGTGTAGAATTATTTTGGTACCATTTAATATGTTAAACATTATGCTATCTTATGCGTATGTCCTTCACAAATTTAGATTCGCGTGATTTAAACTACTAAATTCTTTATGCTCAATACATTTTCTTTCTACAAAGACTACAAGATTTATTCACCAGAATACCTTGTATGCTTCATTATGTTTCCTCATGTATTCATCCACCTATCAACTTTAAACCAAGATTTCTGATACACATGGGAAACTGCTTCTTGGGTTGAGATTCCTTTGATCATCATGTACGTACATTTTGAGGGTTTTGAGAAATTCAAGATTACCATAAGAGTTCCAAACAATATAGCTTTAAAATCATATTTGAGTTTTAGCTCTGAGGTGCCTTAGCATAGTTCCAATTACAACCTAGAACATCTCAAGGACTAACATCTTTCTGGTGCAATTGTTGTGGAGGAAGATCAAATTTATTTTTCCCTGGGGAATGACATATTTGAGTACTGGTTCTTGAGGGTGAACAAGATTCAGATTATCAATTATTTATTTTTCACCTAACAACTCCACATTTGTAAATATGGCATCTGCAAGGAAACATACTAGAGAAAACCATGATCCTGCATATATTCCAACCTTATCAAATCTAGAAAAGCTAGTTACCTGGAGAAATATCAGAGAGATACAAATTTCTTCTTCATTAGGAAATCCTCATTTAGATCCATTTCCTCCTTTTGGTTATGAAATAAATGAACCAACCAATCTTTATGATACACCTAAAGGAACATATTCATTTGTGAAAATCCCTAACTAGCCTTTAATTGATCTACAAGATTCTTCTTTAGAATTTCCTCATGAGGATAGTTCTTCTTTAAAGCCTTACTTAAGAAACCCTAGACCTCCTTTGTCTTATGAAGCCAAGAACCTTATTCTTAAGCACCTAATGGATGGAGTAGGGGGAGGCATGGGTGGTGGAAATCCACCACCACTTCAACCACTAATAAATCCATGGGTGGTAGCCAGATATGACCCTTTAAATATTCCTCAAAATGTTCATAATCTTCCTGATAATCACCTTAAATTGTTACCAAAGTATGATGGGGAGGAGAAAATTATTGTTGAAGAACATATTGCAGCCTTTCAAGATTTCACTGATAATTTTTTTTATAGAACATGATGATGTCTTTATGAGGCTCTTTTTCCAAACACTGGAGGGAGATGTTAGGAAATGGTTCAAAGGATTATTTGCTCCCTCAATGAATTCTTAGCTTGTATTAGAAACAACTTTTATGAAGCAGTGGGGAGAAAAGAGAGATCACCTTTATTATTTAATTGAGTTTGGATCATTAAAGAAGAAGGTTGGGGAAGCTATGGTGGAGTTAAATAAGAGGTTTAATAAGCTTTACAATAAAATTCTTGTTGATATTAAACCCTTTCAAGCGGTAACAAAGGTTACCTATGATGGAGATTTTGAAGCAGATTTTTCCATGATGTTAAGAGAGAGGAGATCCACTAACCTACTTATAATTCAAGATGATGCCATAAATATTAAGGGTAATATGACTGCCTTAAGAAACTTAAACCGAAAGCAGACCAAGGAGACAAAGATAAAAAAAATAAAACAAAAGATGAAGTTGGTACTTCTGGCTCTAATAAATATTCTCAAGATGAAAATATTGAATAAATATCTAGAATTATCAGGAATCTATCCAATAATTTAATCATACTGGATGTTGAAGGTAATACTCCTAACAAAAGTTCTCAAGAAGGAAGACCCAAAAATCCAAATCAATTTAGGAGACCTTTTAACCCACAAATCCTACATAGGGAAAGAAGGAATGAACATCAACCTATTCAACTCCATATCAAGAACAATAATGATAACAATCTACTCGATGATGTTGTAGATGAAGAGTATATCTATTTTTAAGAAGAGATGCATATGCTTTAGGATGAAACTGGTGTTATTCATCTAACTCAGACTAACTATGAGAAATATATTGGTTCTAAGCAACATTATTTGGATAAAGATATGGGTCAATTGGGATTGTCATATTATCAATATATAATGTTTTCTAAGTTCTCACAAGCTAAATTACATAAAAAAAAATATGATCTTAGACCAAGACCAATTGTTGGTAAACAAGAAAATCGCCCACAGACTAAAAAGTTACATTTGAATCAATATAAAGATAAAATAAATGAAGCAGTAACTATTACAAAAAATGTTGATACTTAAGAACTAATGAAAGGGAATAGTGAACAAAAAGAAGTTGATAAAATTGTTGCACCTTTTAACATTGAGAATGAGTTGGGAAAAACCAAAATACCTATGCTCTTAATTGAATTGGCGAAGAACCCTCTCTATCTGAAGAAAATTGAAAATATTATACATGGATTGGGGCAAACCAATCAACCACATACTCTAAATTTGCATGATGAATGCCATGCTATTATGTTTGGGCCACTTATTGATGATAAAGAAGAATTTGTTGCTCCTTTTTTTGTGACCTTAAACATTCATGATAAACTATTACATATATTCATGTTGGATTCAGGAACTTCACATAATCTCATGCCTAAAACAGTAATGGAAAAGTTGGGGTTAGAAATAACCAGACAATATCATGATCTATACTCTTTTGATTCAAATAATGTGCATATGTACCTACAAATTATGGTATGTTCTTGTCAAGATCTTGGTTAGGTAAGTTAGGAGGTACAATTCAGATGGATATGACATATGCTACAGTTATAGTATTTGGAGGATAAAATAGAAGATTATATAGAGATGATAAGTTTTCTTATGCGGTGAGTGATCAAAATAAACCTAAGAAATACCATGTATATGTTTTGGAGGATGACACGGGGTGTTGTATTTTGTCAGTAAATAAAGGATATCATGAAATTCCAATGTCCAAGGATTTGTCTTTTGATTTTGATATTAAAAATGATGAAATGTGAAAATTATATTTTTATGGTGCATATTCCAAGGAAGGTTCTAGAGCTGGGGTAGTGTTAATTTCTTCCACATAGGAGAAAATCCCTTTTTCTTATAAACTAGAATTTGAAGCTACAAATACTATTGTTGAATATGAAGCTCTAATTCTGGGTTTGGAAGATGCTAGGAATATGAAAATCATAAAGCTTTCACCCTTTAGAGATTTCAAATTGGCAGTATAACAAGTTAGAAGTATTTATCAAACAAAGCACCCAAGAATGAGAGCATGTAGAAATCAAGTTTGGGATTTGGTAGATAACGTTTTTGAAGACTTAAATATCATTGTTGTCCCTAGGGAATTTATTCAACAAGTAGAATCTTTGGAATTAGTTTCTAGTACTTTTAAACCTCCAAATGTACCCCAAGTCAAGTATGAAGTAGAAATGAGATATAGGCTATCTATCCCAGAAAATATCAAGTATTGACAGGTGTTTGAGGATGACCAACATATTAAAATGTTTATGGAAGTGATAGATGAGTTTTATACTACTAACATTGATCTAGATGATGATAAAGATAGTAACAATTTACTTGAGGAAGATACTAAAGCAGTCCCAGCATTTAATAACTACATAGCAAATCATAAAATCCTGCAATTGAAAAATAATTTTATTCCAAAGGGATTAGTTCCTCTTGAACAATTGTTTGATAGAAATGATGTGTCTATTAGACTTGTTGTTCACCCAAAGGATGAATATGTCGATGAGTACAACATAGGGACTACTGATGAACCAAAGTACATTCAGTTGTCCAAATATTTGTTTGCTGAAAAAAACAAAGGTATGTGGACCTTTTTAAGGAATATGTTGATGTTTTTGCATGGAATTATGAAGATCTAAAGACTTATGATACTGACATCATTCAACATAGGATACCTTTGAAGCATGGGACAAAACCTTTCAAGCATAAGCCAAGACAAATCATCCCTATCCTATTTCCCATCATTGAGCAAGAAGTAAAGAAGTTATTAGATGCCAAGATCATCATTCCCCTTAGACATTTAGAATGGGTAACCAATCTAGTCCTTGTAAGGAAGAATACTAGGGAAATAAGACTGTGTGTAGATTTTAGAAACTTAAACAAGTACCCACTGAAAGATAACTACTCTCTGCCTAAAATGGATCACATATTACATAAGGTAATGGGAGCTAGTAGAATATCTACGATGGATGGTTTCTCTGGTTATAATCAAGTGGCTATGCATTTGGATGATTGAGAGAATAATGTGTTTACTACATCTTAGGGAACTTTCATGTATGACAAGATTCCTTTTGGGTTGATCAATGTAGGGGAAAATTTTCAAAGAGCCATGGATATAACCTTTGTGGGTGAAAAGGATAAATTCATAGTTATTTACTTGGATGATATGATTACGTTTTCAACATCTGATGATGATAATCTCAAACATCTAAGACACAATTTCATCAAGTGCAAAAGATTTGGTTTTTCCCTAAATCCCAAGAAGTCCCTTTTTGAAATGAAGGAAGGTAAGTTGTTAGGCCATATAGTGTCTAAATAAGGGGTTAAAATAGATCTTGAGAGAGTGAAGGAAATAAATTTGATTGGTTTACCAAGGAAAAAAAAAGTACAATCCTTTTTGGGTAAGATAAATTTTCTCAGAAGGTTTACTCCAAATTTTGGAGATATCATGAAAAATATCACTAACATGCTTAAGAAAGACAATGAGATTAAATGGACTGTTGAAGCCAGAGACTCTTTTCAGAAAATTAAAAAAGATTTAGGAGAATCCCTATTCTTGGTCATCCCTCATTACAATAAAGGATTCCTAATATTTTCTTTTGCTTATGAGAATACTATTGCAATTGTCTTGTTACAAAAGAATGTAGAAGGCCGTGAGAAACCAATAACATTTTTTAAAGGCATTGAAGGATGTAGAATTGAAGTACAATATCATGGAGAAACAAGCATATGATTTGGTAAAATATCTTAAGGATTTAAGAGATTATGTCTTGCATTCAAAGGTGTTTTCATATGTGCCTACCACTGCTATGAAGGATATTCTCACTTAGCGTGACATTGAAGGAAAAAGATGGAACTAATAGGACAATGGTTATCAAAGATGCTAACATAGTCAAATATGATGTCCTAAGCACTAATAGGAGCATAACCTAAAGTGACTAATCCACAAGAACCCTCTTTGAAGGTAGACCCAAAGTTTTCACACTCTGCATCGTATACAGATATAGTCTTTTATTTGCATAATTTACAATGCTCACAAAATTGGGATAAAGCTAAGGCCAGATCCTTGAAATTAAAGTAGTCAAATGTTGCATTATAGATGAGCATTTGTTTTAGAAGGATCTAATGGGAATTTTACAAATCTATATCACTGAAGCAGAAATAGAAGGAATAATAGTTGAGTTCCACAAAGGGGTGTGTGGTGGTCATCATTCTTAGAGGGGTACAACATATAAAATATTGAGAGCTGGTTATTATTGATCTGCCTTGTTTTCTGATGTTAAATCAATAGTTAGAGCATGTATGGAGTGTTGGCTATTTGCAGAAAAATAGAATTTGGTGCCCCTGCCACTTAGGACCATCAAAGTGGAAGTACCTTTCCAATAATGGGGGTTAGATTTCATTGGTGATATTAATCCTAACTCTAGTGGTCAACACAAGTGGATCCTTGCTGCCATTTATTATTTCACAAAGTGGGTGGAGGCTATTCCTACAAGAGCAACAACATATTCAATCATTATCAAATTTATTGAAGAGAATATTCGAGCCAAATTTGTTTTCCCAAGGAAGATTATCATAGATAATGCACAAGCATTTAAATCTGCCAAGATGTTAGAGTTATGTCAATATTATGATATACATTTGGGGCACTCAACCTCCTATTATCCACAAGGGAATGGCCTGGTTGAGTCCTCTAACATGAGTTTGATTAGGATCATAAAACAAATGTCATCATAGAAAAAGAAAGCATGGGATTCCCATCTGAAATATGTTTTGTGGGAAAATAGGATCATCACAAAGAGGTCAATAGGTACTTCTTATTTCAGCTGGTATATGGGGTAGATGTTGTTTTTCCCATTCATCTTGGTCTCATTTCCATGGAATTATTGTAGAACGAGGAAGATGAGCCAAATGTTATGCACAGGAGAATAAACTAGATGATATAAGTACAACAAACAAGGGGAAATGTGGAGGCTAAGTCTCAAGAGCATCAGGAAAGGATGAAAAATATTTTTGATAAGAGATCAAAAGAAAGTAATTTCATAGCAGGAGTTTTAATTCTAAAATGGGATGCAAGAAGAGAAGCTAAAGGAAACATGGAAATGTTGACAATCTTTGGATCATACCTTTCCATATTTCATCAATAGAAGATAATAATACTTATGGTATTGCTCATTTGGTTGGTGAACTATTGGGAGATCCTATAAATGGGAGGTTTCTCAAACATTTATTGCAGTACTAAGCCCCGAGGGGGTTTTCCTACTTTTTACATTAGTATTTAGTTTTGAATTTTCAGTTGTAGTTCAATTTCTAGTTTGATTTTCAATTTTTGATGGATAATTGGTTAGTGTTGCAAGCTATTGAGTATCATGCAAATCAAAGATACTATAAGAAGTGGTCTCATTATAGTTTTTGAGATCAAACTCCATATCCCAATGGAAAAGGCACTTAATATATAGTTCTTAGCAGATCACAAGGATATGTTGTCCCTATTGGAGCCAATGTTACTACATTGCTAAATTTTTGAATCATAAATGGAAAATCTCATGATGGAAGAATGAATTTGGGGGTTTACTGGAAAAATCCCTTTTTGTTCTGCTCAAAATATTGATTCCATCTAATATTTTTGTTCGATGGCACATGAGCACTTTATTTTTTAGCGAGAGGGGGGATAATTCCAAAGATTTTTGAGTAAATGGTAAGCCATGGGAGCCTAAATGAAGACCTTGAGCTAAGGTTGAAGCAACCAAACGCTTAAAAAAATGATAAAGGTCTCGTCGGATGAAGGATCAGGGGGCTAGGTAGGGCGGAGGATTAATTGAGGAACCAGGGGCTAAGAGCCATGGACACAATGCACAAGTAACCAAATTGTTGATTGGAGATTTAATAAATGGTTCATACTTCATTTAGCATCAATAAGAAGCAGGGACACTATGTCCCTTGCATGATGAAAAGTGGGAAACCACCCAAGACACGTGGCACCCACTCATTGGGATTGAATTGTAAGAGTGGGTTGGAAAACCATCGATCCCATGATGCGATACCTCCTTTGGGAATTGGCGAACAATTGTCACCTCTCCTGAGGATAGATGGCCTATTTTAATGCAATCCACCTAGTGCTTACATGGCATACCACTCAGCAGGAATGGGAAGATCCACATACAATAAATGACATAATAAATGGAACTTGGGTCTTAGGAAAAGAGAAGGCCAAGAGACGTGGATATCTGCATGGTCAAATTAGAAGCTAACACATGGTAATGGGACCCAGGTTATTCAGTAACACTTGGAGAAGAGCTTATAGAAAACTGAGAACGGGTGGCCTGACCATGATGTCATGTAGGTGACACGTGGTATTCAAAACTTAAAAAAAATAAATGTGCAATCATGGGCCTAAGGAATCCTCTTTGTCATGTATGAAGCTATCCCATATGGTTGAAATCGATTGTTGATGGTGAAATCCACTTGGGTACCTGTTCACGCATCCAGTACTTTAGTTTAAAATGTAATCATGATCTCTTAACCTTGTTGATTTCATTTTTCCTGTTAGTTTCCCGTATAGGTTGATAGAATTTCTACCTAGTTGAGCCCTAGCCAATCCTAGCTTCCCAAGAAATTAAATTTATCCAAAGACCACTTGGTTGATAGAGAAGGGGAATTTTACGACCCTAATCTATATCTCCCTTACCTCTACCAGTTAATTAAGAGGGCCTAGGTATATGCCAAAAATGGTAGAAATTATTTAAATATATGGGAATCGAACCTGGCCTGAATAGTTTTTCCCCAAATGTACCATTTCCTCGAATTGGTAAAGTGTTGTGCCGCTAACTACCAAGTTGACAAGAAATTGATAGTATCCATAGATGTATCTAGGATAATCTTCAAGTAAGTAAAGAATCCATTGCCCAGATGCTACAATTTACATACCATTCCAAATTTGAAACCCTAGATGATGATGCCTTGGCCCCTAGGTATCAGAAATTATCACAACCTGAAAGAGAGAAATTGTTGAGTATCCTTCTGACCCAAATTCCCCATTACCAGTTGGGTCACCACCCTACAAATCAAATATTTTTCCCGAGATTACCAAACATGCCATCACCATGGTATGCCAAATCCTTGGTTATGAGAATGATAAGATAGTAGATGATGCTATTTTAGGACATATGATTGTCATGTTCCCTCGAGATGCAATAATGTTTGCTAAGTTTGAATATTGTCCATTCCTAGACAAATTCATACACCTGCAATTAGCTATTTTCCACAATACCAAGTCTTTCAAGTACCTGGCTTACCTAGTTTACCTTATATTTTTCCATAATGTGACTCATTTTGAGATCCTAGGGATTCAACCAACAATTGACTCAGGGGTGTAAAATCCAATCATTGAATGGAATGTAGAGGTTAGGAAGCAACATCAAAACAAAGGCTTCAACATTTTTGTGAACAAGTTCATGAGTGCATTCTATTCCTCGCTACACAACACTCCACACCCTAGAATGTTTCTTGAATTTAAGAAAATTCTATAGCTGAGAAAAGACACCAGATTGGGGGATTGGTACCTTGCTGAAGATCACACTATCATAAGAGTATATAGGTTTGAAGAATAACCTTATAAAGTGCCATCTTTCCTGACTCCCATGATATTTTCTCTAGAGTATATAATACATAGGATTCATTGTGATCACCTACAATTTTTTCAACATAGACAAACAATTGTATTCAAGTTTCCTCAAGAGGTTGGTCCTTTTTTGGTAAAACCCAGTATCATCGTGGAAATTATAAAAGAAATGCTTCAACAAATTGATTTAGAGAAAAGGAAAAAATGGGTTTATGATCCATACAATGTGATTTCATCCAGAAGGTCAACCTACAAGCACCAACCAAATCCACTGCCGGAGAGGATTGCTAAGCTTCACTCATGGGAGGAGGTTAAATAAATTTTGGGGGAAAATTCCCAACATTAATCACTTACTCAAAAAAAGGACCAAGTAAAAGTGATTCCAACTCCCTAGAAGCAAGAATCACAGGGGGAAAAAGGACTTTCTCTTAAATACAATATAGAATGAATGTAGATGACCAATAGGGAGAGCATGCAAGTAAAAAGGGAAAATTTGGTGAAGAATCAGAGTCATAGGGGGGGCTAGTAGAAGATACAAGCAAAGGGAAAAGCATACAATAGCCTGGACAAGGATCATGTGAGGTTGGTTCAACTTCAAGAGAGCATGTTGTTATAGTTCAACATATTACTTCTGCCCTGTTAGTAGTAACATAAGCATCATAAACATCCACAATTTTAGGAACATTTAAAAAGTGTTCTTCTCTGTTTACTCAATATATGGATATAAAAAGGCAGAACTGGGAGATAATAAAAGAGATGTGTCCCCAATATTAGGGAGAGAATACAACTGAAAAAAAGGTGGTGTCTACTATGGACTATCAAAAATGTACTTTCAATTTGGCTATACTTAAGTCAAAGGTTCTAAAATCCCTTTCTCATGTTGATTACAAAGCCACCCAGATGAAGATGAAACTTGGTGAGGCCCACCTAGTGGACATGATTGAACTTCATAAACAAACCAATGACATCCTTTATGGAGGAGTCTTTCAATTTGCCTCTAGTGTATAGAAGATGCAAAATATGGTGCTCAATATTGACAAGCAATTAAAGTAGGAGAAGCTAGCCATTGAGGCTAATACATCTTAGATTAGTGACTTGGAAAGAAAAATCATTGCTTTGGGAGCAGACCCCAACAATCCTATTGTTTTGGGAGACATGATAAAATATAAGGTCGATTAAATGAAAGTCCTCAAAGAGAGACTAAAAATGAAGCATTGAAAGTTAAATGGACTCAATTATTGGAGGTAGCCAAATCAACTACAAATCATATCATTCCAATGGACCCAGCCAATGGCTTATCAAATGTTATGGCTGATTTAAGTGTCAAATAAATTGATTTGCATACCCTGAAAAACAAACTTAGGTCCAAGGATGAAAGCATAATATAATTGGAAGATATTTTGAAGAACAGAGAAATACTTTTAGCACAAACTCAAGTTGGAAAAGAGGAAGCATGAAAGGAGGTAGGTCAGATGAAAGTAAAGATTACTAGAAGGCCAATCCCAAGGGGAGCTAAGCACTTGATTTGGGACAACATAGCTACAATAATATTTTAGAATATGGATCATTTTGTCCTAGTGCAAGATGAGTTAGAACTAGTTACCTATGCCTTGGTAGACATAAAAAGGACAACTATTGAGCTAGAGAATAAGCTAGATTTTTCCATTGATGTAGTAAATTTATTAAAGAGCAGGAAAAAAAAAAAAAGAGTTGAAGGCACTAAAAGTAAATGAAAAAACACACATTATCATGGATGATGAAAAGGTCATTACAAAGAATAGGTTTCTACATAATGCAGAAAGTAAAGATCATGATATTTTGAGGGAGATCACCTCTTTCAAGAATATTTTCATTGATTTCATGAAGCATGAGATTCCATCTTTCTAGGATGAAAATGGAGATATGTACCCAATGAAAATTTATCAACGTCTATTGGATGAAAAGAGGAGGAATAATACAAAATTTGAAGATATTGA
>JASDQU010101794.1:325550-335734 GCA_032191745.1 Picea mariana | reverse complement strand
CTAACCTTCTTGATTGCATTTTTCATGTTAGTTTCCCCTATAGGTTGACAGAATTTCTACCTAGTTGAGCCCTAGCCAATCCTAGCTTCCCAAGAAATCAAATTTACACAAAGACGACCTGATTGATAGACAAGGGGAATTTTACGAACACACTCTATATTTCCCTTACCTCTACCAGTTGATTCAAAGGGCCTAGGTATATGCCAACAATGGTAGAAGTTATTTAAATTTAAGAAATAAAGAAAATTGTCACAAATCTATACAATAGAGTTGAAATATGTGAAATTTCTTTCCTCATGAACAAGTCGTTCCATAGGTTAATACATCAAATAGTTAGAAGGAGGGATTGAAACTATGTGTGTGCTTGAACGTTGTAAAATAGTAATGGTTTGTGCTAAAGAAAATGAGTTGATAATATCATTGCCACACTGTCATGCATTCAAGTTTAAAATAAACCCTTGTATTAGTGAGTTATTTGAACTCTTAAAGAGTGTAGGTGTTAGTGTCAATGAAGCAGATTTAGGCTAAATTGTACCTACAATAGCCAAGTCAACTAGCTTGTAAACCAGTGAAAAAGAGGTCAACCTACAAATTATAAGCTCAAGTAAATAAAGATTGGAGCAAGGGTTAGCCTGAAACTTGAGTGAAGTGATCCAATTTTGAAGATAAAACTTGAGATAAACCCTATATGAAAAGGGAAATTTTTAGAAGATGGTTAGAAAATGAAAAATGGAAAAGGCCCTTACCAATGGGTTATGGGGTCTTAGAAACCCTTGGCAATTGTTATAGCACATTTTGTCACATCATGTGCATAGATGCACTTGTTGGCTATAATCACAAATCCATCTTTAATTACAAACTAAAATTCTTCCTCACTCTTTGGCTAGTCATACACTACTCTTGATCTGTAATAAAGCATATGCAACTTTATATATGTTTGTTTCCTTTCGGAAACTCACGTATGCACTCAAATCACACCAAAAAAATAAAATATGCACATAATGTGCTTTTTTGGGTAGATTTGATGGGTTTCTCAAGTTAATTACCTTCTATTTCCCATGCCTAACTACTCCAACCGAGTTTATATGGTATAAATAAGGCCATTGGGTGGAGGAGAAGGGGAAGCACCCTTATGCTAGAAAAATTATAACTAAGTTTGCAAGCCATTTGTCCCGATATTTTAATATCACCCCCATATTCCTAAGAACCCCTATTTCCAACACCTTGCCCATATTATCCCGTTGAGAAGAGGAGACTCATCGTCTTTGTCACTTGTTTGGAGCAAGAAGTTAGGAGGTGAAGTTGTCTTTAGTGGCCTGAGTGGAGGAATATGGTCGATGATTTCCAGTCAATGCCACAACTTGGATTAGGTAACATCATTCCATGTTATTTGTTGTTGTTATTAATGAGAATTCTCTTCTTTCCTGTCTGAATTATGTATTGTTTATCTATTTTTGTTATAACTAAATTCATATGATTGGTGAATGGATAATTAATTGAACTTAGATTATTGTAGGTAGTTAGAAGTTAGTTACTATAACTACTTCGATCGTAGTGCTACTTCTCTTTGTGTGCAAGACAACAAGAATAATACTAGAGAAAGATATTAAAGCAGGGACATATGAGAAGAGTCTACTACGAACTCTGGTGTCTAGGTGAGTTGTTCTTAACCACCAATAGTTAGTTAGTTATACATTTTAATTCATTTCTAATTTTGAGTTAGTTCTCTAGGTTCCTGCTCTGTGTGACCTTTAACCTGAGTCATAGAAGAGAAATATCCGAAATAAAATTGGCGACTCCACTAGGGAGTTCTCCTTTGGGTTAGTTAATTACTTGCTTTTTGTTTCTTTTCCTTTCTATTTCATTCATTTCCATTTATTTTAGAATTGTAGCATTTAATTCTTGACATTAATTTATATTTTTTCCAAGTCTCTTTTGGAATTTGGGTTGAACACTCACTTTACCCCAAGAAAACTAGCATATATACACTTGTTTATGAAGGGACATACACATACATACACAATTTGCTAAGGCAATAAACGCGTATGACTCCTAGTAAATATATTTTCTTTGTTTTCCAACATTTCTAAGCCTTGAATTTGCTTATGGGAATTCTTTGTGACTCTCTAAGTTGTGTGAATATTGTCTTTGGTCATAATAGATTGTTAAAAAAATTTAAATCAAAGAAAACCAAAGTTTTTTTTATTCTTAGGGTTCTTTAGTCAATCTTGAATTGCATGATTGTAAGAAAAAATCTCTTTTTAGTTCTCTATGTTTCTTGATCGTTGTTGTGATCATATTTGAAGCTTCAGTTCTTGATTTGAGTCTATTACTTTTATGTCCTACATTTCTCGTTTTCAAGCAAAAAGAAAGATATTAACCTTGTGATCCAGGAGGATATCCACATAGAGAATTATTACTTTGCACACCATAGAGAAGATCATTAAAATGTTGATTAATGATAGGTGACAAAGAATGATTAATGTTTCATTTAAATTGTAAAAATGATTGATAATTTAAACGAGTGTGAGAAGCTCGTGTGTTATTCATTCAAATTGGAAAAATGATTAATACTTGAAGTGGGTGGAAAATAGTCATGTATTTTTCATTTAATTTGTAAAAAGGGAAATTAGTTTTGTGTGAGAATCCACCTCACAAATTAGTTTCCTAGTTTCAAGGGAACTTTGAGAGTCTCATGAGTTGTTTTGGGGATTCTTCCTCATTTTATCACAAGTGGTTTCCTAGTCTCAAGGGGAAGTTAAGGGTCTCATAGGTTGGTTGAGATGCTTTCTAATTTTTTTCCTTGAGTTGTTATTAGATCCTAAATTTTTGGATCTTGTCTCCTTCAATTATGGAGTTAAGGAAACTATATAAACTCCTTATGTAAGCTCTGGGTTTCATCCTTTTATGGATCCCTTGATGGAGTTTGGAGAGAGATCTCATGAGATCTTGGAAGAAAGGAATTTAGTCCTTCTGGTGTCTGAAGAAATGTCACTTATGTGAGAGCCTTAAGTTCTCTTTGTAGAAGAGAATGTTGTTTTGGGTTTTTCACCCCTTTGTGGAGCATGTGCCACATTTTGTGAGAAGATTTCAACTCTACTATTGGAAGGATAATAAAGCTATTCGTATTCCAAGTGGATCCGAAGATGTAGCCAAAAGAGTCTGGTGAAATCCGTTAACAAACGGGTGTCAAATTATATGTGTGAGTTTTGATTGCATTCTCGCTTGATTAAGTAGAGATTTAATTGCACATATGCACATAATTATGACAATTTGTTCACTTTCATATGCATTGTTAAGAAATTATTTTCTCATGTTCACATGCAATTAATCGTTAGTAAAATATCCTCGTTCTGGATTTTTGTAGATAAATTTCTCACAGAAAATCTCAGATCACCTTGCTTTAGAGTTTTTGCTTTAGTAGCAACAAACATAAGGCTAGTTTTCTTTGACTAGATCGGTTTCTTTTCTTGTTTGATGTCGTGCATTTGTCTTGGAAAAGGAAAAATATCTTGTTCTTAGCATATTTTTTTCTTCATCATTTGCATTGAAGAGGTAGTTGCATTGCAAATAATTTAGGTTCTCTTGAGTTGCATCAAATAGTGAGTTATTTTTTAAACGAAAAGTTGTAGTTGTGCATATATACTTGAAAAGGAAAAATATCGAATTTTCGATATGAGGAGTTTGAATTAAGTTATTCACCTCCACTTCCTCAGTAAAGAACAACCCTTAAAATGAACGATAAATTAAAATTCACTAGACTATTTTCTTTTATAGAAACATCAACTAGTCTAGGTGTAGGGCCTTGGGATAGGTTGGAGAGTTAACTCTCCAAGGCCACTCAAATTAAAACATATATATTTGACTAGTGAGTGATTAAAATCCAATATCGCATAGGTGTTTCCGGGGAATATCCTATAACATATGAGTTAATATCTAGGTCACGTAAGGCTAAGTGAAAGATATATCCCTTCTCTCACTTGTCTAAACATATGTGGCTTGCTACATACTTGGGGGTTTCCCGAGTGTCACTTGGCCCCCTAAGGTGCTGGTACTTTTGGGATCTTCGAGCTTAGTTATCGTACCCATACATGAAGTTCTAATCGATGATAGTTCCCCCCAATATCTGATTGTAAATTGGTGCCATAGATTCCATTCCTAGGTTCCACATGGGTGACTATGACGAAAAGTATCGTGATACCCAAGAAAAATGATATATTGCCACCTTGTATCCTTTAGAAGCTATTCATATTCATTAGGACACTTGAACCATAGGGGAACGTTACGTGCAAGTTATCGTGATTGTTTCTCATTCCATTTTTTATCGATCGTGGGACTTAATCAACCTATATCAGTCTCTGGAAGGTGCCTTTTCATATTTTCACTGCTTTTTTCTCAAGACCTAATGCACATGGGATGGGGCTTTGGAAAAGTAGTTTGTGTGTGTTGTTTCTCTTAAGACCTTTTTAGTGGTGTTCTTTGTTTGTTTAGTCAGCCTTAGGGAGTCTATTTATCACTACTTTGGATCATTGATTCAAAGTGGCAGACTGAATGCTACACCGTTCAAGAAGGATCCAAGGTCTTTCACCTAAAAGGGTGAAGCTTCCTCCTCAAATTCGTCGACTAGATGAGGTTGGTTCATCAGCGCCAATGGAGCCAAACTTTGTAGACTTGAACATTTCTGCAGGAGGAGTCACTAGAGTTAAAGATATTCAAGCCAAAGGCTTCACCATAAATTTTAACCCTCCCTTTACTCGACCTGATGGTCCGGTCCTCGTGCAAATTCTGACTTCTCTTAGTTGAAATTACATTACCAACCCATATCTTCAATGGTCCAATATGGACAACAATACTAATTTTTCAAGGTTCAAGGGAACCCATACACCCACATCGTCTATAGTTGGAGATGTAGTTTCTCCTCCCCAATCAACTATCCAAACAATTAGCACCACCCAAGCTATGACAGGGGTATCAGCTGGTAGCTCGTTTCCTTTACTAATTGGACTCACTCAAGCCATGATTTCTTCACCATCTACATCCTATGTTTTTGGTTCTTTTTTGTTTAGAATGTTGACTATGTACATGCCAAATGTTATTGTTAGTTCCACCCCATTATTCTCCAATCCTAGTTTTACTGCTGGGATTTCTTCAACTCCTTTGCAAGGTTTCCCATGGGGCAGGGTGGTACATCTCTCCATCTAACCCATCTACAGGAACTAGAAATTTTCCATCTTCTAGAACTTTCTCTGGGGATAATACTTTCTCAATATGGGGTAGTCAAATGGGTGGAAATTTTCAATATTTTGACATGCCGATAGGCTCGAACCCTTTTTCATTAATTGTCCATATGGGGAGTAGATTTTTTGGGAGTGACAATGAATATGGAGTTATTTTTAGATGCCAACAGTGAGACCCGATCTATTCTCAATCTAGGGTTCTATATGAAATATTTCCCAATGCACCGCAACCTAGTATTAGTCCTCAAATACCCAAGCCTCGACCACATGTCTATGATATTGTTGGTTTGTAAGTAAAACTGCCACATATTTGGTTGCAAACTAGATGAAACAAATGACTATTCATCCACCTCTAGCTATTCAAGCTCATTCTTAGAACTCTACCTCTCTCCAAACATTTGATGTACATGTTGTACAATCGATGAATCTGAAAGATACCTAATAACCCATAGGAAAAAATAAAACAAGGGTAGTAAGAAAGGAGTTGAGGGAAATAGTAATGTGAATAAACCTGATAATAATTCTGGTGGGGAAAATAATGATAAGAAGAAATTTAAATTTCCTTGTAATTTGTGAAAATATGATCATCGAACGCACCAATGCCCCAAACTTGAAGAGGCCCAACATTTGTTGGTGTAGTAGAAACCTGTTGTGTTAACCAATCGTTTTCCCTTGAGGACAACATATGACTTTTGGCACTTCAAGGGGGAAACCAAGAGACACCCTTGCGTGATAATAATTCATCAAATGTTTATGTGTTGGAGTCAAAAATCCATCTTTCAACTAGGGCTCGTAGTTACAATAACATTGAGTCCACCTCAAAGGTAAATGAATCCCCCGAACTGAAAAACCCTTTGCACATAGATAAATCTATGGGAGAAGCAATGCCACACATACCCAAGGGTGTTTTCAAGCGGTCATCGAATAAGAAAAATTCCTGGGCTTCCCAAAACCACTTTATTGTAGAAGACTTGGCCCAGGAAACGTGTGTTATGTCAGCCTTAGAAGTACTCCAGAGTTTCCCTGCATAATGGAGTACATTGTTGTCATCTATCGGGGATATTGATTCCTCTAGTTCTTAGGTAATAATGTTTGACACTTCTAATGTCAAGCCTCACCTTCCTTATCGCATTGCATTTAAGATACAAGTAGTGTATAACATGAAAAGTATATTTAGAACAATTGTGAATGAGGGCACTTCGACATGTGTCATGTCTTTGTGTTTTTGGCAAGCCATTTTCTCACATGAGCTTGCCCCATCTCCAACCTTATTAATGGAATTCAATGGACAATATTTCAGGATGCATGGGATTATCTCCTCCTTTCCTATCCAGATGGGGGCGGAAACCATTTCCATAAATTGGAAGTATTTGATGCTCGCTCAATTACAACCTTTTATTGGGGCATAGTTGGACCTACACTATGACAGTTGCATTTTCCTTAGTTTTTCGATTTCTTTGTTTCCCTCATGAAGGGAAGATCACGACGATCGATTAGATGTCATACTCTTGCATCGACTCAATTTCCTCAATGAGATCCGTTGTTACGTTAGTCAAAAACTCTTAGAAGGCCACTGAGAGCATAGGTGTTGGATTTATTCATCCTTGATGGGAAATTTAAATTCAAAACACATATCTCTTATATTAAATCTGCTCCTTCTTTCTCTAACCAACCAATCTCTTCGACTCCTATGACCCAAGTGTGTTATTTTCAAACAACATACTTTGAGGATCCATGTATCTTACCCTCTTTTGCTATTTTGATGGAAGGACTTGAGCACGTAGGAATGGA
Source organism: Picea mariana (assembly GCA_032191745.1). Classification (NCBI taxonomy): domain Eukaryota; kingdom Viridiplantae; phylum Streptophyta; class Pinopsida; order Pinales; family Pinaceae; genus Picea; species Picea mariana. The sequence continues at coordinate 328,706 of JASDQU010101794.1, read as the reverse complement.
CATTCCTTTGTGATCTATAAATTGTCACGGATATTACATTAGACAATTTGTCACAACATATCTAATAAAATATTGAAATCTCTACTATGAAGGCTAATTTCCTTTATATCTCAAATTCTTTAATTACTGGTTTTCTACTTAAAATTTATGAAATGGATAAAATGAGGAAATAGAGAACAAAAATAAATACTCACACATACACAAATAAACACAAGATATGACCTCGGAAACCCAATACGGGAGAAAACCCAACTAGAAGGTGAGGTCGCTCTGCTCTCTTTCCTTCAAATGCAAGTACAAAGAAAGAGGCAATCTTTGTGGAGTTGTACTTGACACTGTGGCCTGTATGGCTGCTACAAAATATATCCTCCTATGTTATGTTCTTAGAATACCATTCTCAGATGTTTTTCTCAGCTATGGAACAAGATATAATGCAAAATAATGGAACCCCTTCTTCTCCTAGTGGCCTGATTTTTAACATAGTCCGATAGCCATCTAGGGTTAGGGTATTGACTTCCTCAACCCTCAATTAGTGATCAGGTTTGTACCTTCTAGAATGTTCTAGAAAATCCACTACGTGGCTAGCCCCAAATGTTTAAGTAATGGGTGTTGATGTCACAACCACTAGCACCATGGTGATCAATACGGTTGGTCAACTTGCGAGACCTGACACTAAAATGGTCGTCCAATTTGATTCCTAGAATTTTTTCCACTATGGAAGCATCGAGATATATGAAAAATAATATAATGATCCAATCTGGATCATACCTCCTCATTTACGAAGTATTTTTTCCCCCAAAATATTTACTAAACGAGGTGAGGATATTTTTCCTCTACCTTCTCCCTAGAGTACCACTTTGCTTTTCCTAGAAGTTGTCCTTTCAACATGTTGATGGCCAAAACTAACCATGTTCAACATTAAAGAGATCACTTGGTTAGGGCCCCAATTAGACCCCTAACCATTTGGTGTGGTGATTCCGATTGGTTAAATGGGTCCAGTTACCCTTACCTAAAACTAACCTAAAATAAATGTCAATCTAATCTAAACTAATATAACCTAAGCTAATTATAAACTTACCTCTCTGCCTGCTGATGTAAAATAACACTTTCTTCTACTAACAAGCAAAAGAGAATATTTTCCTTTTGCAACTTCTTTGAAAAGGAAAACTTTGAATCAATTGAAATGAGGGCTCAACCAAGCCACCCAGAAAGGTTGCTCCTATGAAAGGAGACTTTCATAAATGTAATGAATTAAACTAAATGCAATATGCAATTTATTCTAATATGCGAAAAGGAAAATGAAATATAATCTATCTCGATTAAGAAAAGGATTAGTCCTACTCTAAACCGAGAGCAAAATGGAAAGAGAATGGACCATATTTGGACTTAGAATAAAATGAAAACTAGAGAAATAGTTCTTAGATCTGATGCTATCCATATAGTTATAAATTTATGTTTTACATATATCCAAATTCAAATGAATATTGCATTTAAACTAATAAGCCATGTCAAGCTACAGGAATAGTCCAAATAGGATGACAAGAATAATATAAGACAAGTATTACATTAGACTAATAGATAGCTAACAATTAATGATTTAAATATCCTCTTCAATGCAATATAAATTCGTGTTAAGAATAAGACCCAATGGATTCATGTTAAGCTACATAAATAGTTCTATGGCATAACATGAGTTATAACATGACTAATAAAACACTAAACTATTAGATAGCTAACATCTAACACCCAAAATCCTACTCAAAAACACAATATTCATCCCTAAATCTTCCTCTATTCAACCCTACAAGACAACTTGTCAATGATTCTAAATAAGCATGAATTATCTTATCCTAAAAATAGTGTTTGAACAGATAATTACATTCATAAAAACAGAGGATAGATGAAGAATTTGGAAACCGACCGCTACAAGATTTCTAAGAAAATCCATTTCAGAAAATCGAGCATATCTCTCATATATTTCCATATTTTTAGGAAATCGATCATGTGGAGGCTAAATAGAGTCATCTTTTCATCAACTCGAGATTTGATTTGATTTGATGATTTGATGATGATGATGATTAACGTCCACTAAGACCTAATTGGTCTATCGGACCTTAAGAGGGTAAGTGATTACTTGTGATTCTTTAGAATTTTGTTTTTGTGCTCGAAAAGCATTAAGAGAAGCTTTCCAAGATCACCATACTTTTGTTGAGTTAAGAAGTTAGGAAGGTTGGTAGTGTGAACAATATTTTGAAAATGAGATCTAATATGGGAATAGGCTGGACAACAAAAAGGGTAGGGGACACGGGACAACCTTGTTTGACTCCAATATTGCAGTGAATCTCTTTTGACCAGCCCTCAGTGTTTTTAAACTTAGAAATAACGTTCTCATACATCCTTATTGCAGCAGCCCTCAACTCGAGAGGAACTTTTATCTCTTCCAACCTATTCCAAAGGTTTTTCCTAGGAACCATGTCAAAAACTTTCCTAAAGTCAACAAAACAACAAAAAATATTGGTTTTAGTATTGCAGAACTCCTCTGCAATGATCCTAAAGGTAACAAGATGGTCCACAGTTTAATGATATCTCCTAAACCCAGACTGGCCTTTAGCTCTTTTACTGTGACTTTCTAGCCAAATGCTAATCTTCTTTTCCAAAATGATTCCATAAAGATTGGCTAAAATCGGGCTAATCATAATGGTCCTATAATTAGAGGGAATGTTTTTATCCCCATTTTTAAAAATAGGAACAATGAGGCTTTGTGTCCAGGGTTTAGGGAAGCCTTGCTTGACTGCTAAATTGAAGAGCTTGTGTATGTGAGGGATAAGGATTGGCCCTCCGATTTTAAAAATTTCATCTTGGTAGCCTTCAATGTCCTTAGCTTTTCCATTTGCGAGCCGCTTATCCCCGAACTCTATGTCATCTAAAGAAAAAACTTCTTCCTTTGTAGGGACAATAGGAATGGTGTCCATGGCATTAGGGAACTCGTAAAGACTTTTAAGGTAGGAATTCCAGTCCGTTAAGGGAACCCTACTATTTTATTTAGTATTGCGTTTTAGAATTTGGCTCCAGAACTTCTTAGGATCCAACTTGTATCGTTGTGAAAGTTTCTCTTGCCTTTTATTGATATAGTATCTTTTTTTTCTTTTAATTAGG